>ML364683.1:0-59285 GCA_005239505.1 Nicotiana paniculata
AGAATTACAAAAGGAAACCTATTTTTTATAAAATTCTATACAGCACCAGCTGAGATACTATACAATAATACCTCTTATACAAGTTGTGAAAATAGGATTGACACGAGATATGATAATACCAGAAGAGATAGAACAACAACCAGAGATACCAAAAATCGAGATACCGAGTTTTTACGCCAACAAAAGAATAATTGGGATAGCAACTATTATCCAAGAATTAGCCAACAATTATCTACAGGGAAATGCCATTTGGAGCTACTACTCAAGAGATCAACTAATGATATATGCAAATTCAAGAGGTACGACAAGNGTTAGTAGGACAGCAGTACCCAGATCACATATGTTCAAAGTGCAATGGAGAAGATAATTATGTACCAGAAGTACAACTGGGATAAAGATACCAACACCAAAATAAAAGAAGACAAAGACAGCAGACAGCTATGGCAGACAGATGATCAACAAAAGAAAAAATAATGTAAAGTTTTTTGTTTTATTGTAAAAGTCGTAAAGTAAATAGTACGAAAAGTAGGAATAGTAAAAGTTTTTGTAAAAAGTCGTAAAATAAATAGTACGAGTCATAATCATGAACAGTAAAGGCCGTTCATGAATAGTAAGAGTCATTTTACTTTAAGTCTTAATCATGAACAGTAAAGGTCGTTCATGAATAGTAAGAGTCATTTTTGTATCTTATAAATAGCGGATGAAAATAGAATAAGGGGCATCAGCAATTCATCGACAACTCTCTCTATTCTCTCTCTCTTACATATTATATAAAATCAAGAAATCTATGGATCGACAAAAAGGAAATACCAAAAATCTACAAGAACAAGTATGTCATTTTATAATTATGAATAACTAAATTACTATATTCCTTATAATCTCTTGCAAATTATAACTATTCATCATGCTATAGTATTGTTATAAAATTCATCTTGAGAAAGTTTGCCCTGAAAATATGCTGAGACTAGGTAAGCCCAGACTATGCCATCCTAAGGTTGAAACCAGTAAGCAAGGAAGCCGTTTAGGGGAGTAAACAAAGTTGAGACGCTGATAGGGTAACTGATTGAAGCAGAAAAGCATGGTAGTGACCAGAAAAGATGAATAAAAATAACTTATTATGCTATGATGAATAAGGATAATAGGCATAGAGATTAAAGGGAATATGTTTAGCAAAACATATGACAAAATGAATACATATTTATTAGATGATGACCTTAGTTATAAGATACTCATCTTACATATTCTAAAAAATATTGATAATGATACAAAAAGGATAATCTATAAAAAATTAGTTAATTTTGAAATAATAGAAATAATGAATCAAAATTGGACAGAATTAATTATATCAGATCATATAAACATAGACCTATATGAGTTAGATTTATATTCAGAACAATAATGAATCATATATACCTACAATATTGGCAGCAGACTACCGACAATATAAATTTACTATCAAACTTAATAAAAACCAATATAGAAGAATATCAAAGAACCAAAGATATAGAATACATAGAATATATATTAGAAAGCCTAAAAGAAATACTCAGATTAATTCCGCTACAAAAAGAATATAAAGAAAAATTATTTAAATGATAATTAAGAAAACGACCCCACCCCCACCACTTGGGAAGAAATTCACAACGCTTATTGCGCCGAAGTAAGAGCAGACGAGGACGATCACAATGGCCCAACCCAATGGCTAACGTCAGTCCACACAGAGTCGAGAAGAGACCGCAACAATGATAGCCGAAGAGATCACTCAGGTCCACGTCCCAACCGGGACAGGCACCAACTATGCGTCAAAGCAGCTATCCCACCATCTCTTCGCCATACAGAAGGGCCGTCCACACCAAATACAGGGACTCAACGAAACGAAACGAAATGAAAGAGGTATGCCTCCACTCTTATCCACTCATCACTTTTGTGTTTCCCCTTCAGAAATAGTGTACGCACTGGAGAATCTCAGCCCGAAGGTAAAGTGGCTGCAAAAGATGAAGTCCGACCCAAACACCAGAATGTCGAATGCCCTTTACGAGTTCCACCAGGAGCGAAGTCACAAGACCGAAGAGTGTATAGCTTTGAGACAAAAAGTGGCGAACATGTTCAACCAAGGACACCTAAAGGAGCTGATGAGCAACCGAGGAAGAGCCAACTTCGGCCGCGGGAGAGAAGAACACCAAGGCCCTCCAAAGCCACCCTCCCCCGCCCGCACCATCCAAATGATAATCAGCGGAGGCGATAAATCCGCAATCAATCATGTGAAGTTCACCACCACGCATAAAATGAAGCATTCGATTACCCATGAACGTTATGATGACCTCGAAGATAGTATCATCTTTGATAAGTCAGATACCCAGGGTTTGAATTTTCCTCACCTTGATGATCTTGTCATTACCTTACAAATTTTAGATACTTATGTAAAAATAATAATTGTAGACGACGGAAGCGAAGCGTGTATTGTCCACCACCGAGTTCGCGCACAAATGAGACTCGAGAACAAGATAGTACCACGTTGTATAACACTGACAAGTTTAAACAATGTAGTTGATCAAACCTTAGGAGAAATAACGCTACCTGTCCTGGCCGGAGGCGTCACCCTAGAGACAACGTTCCATATCATGAACCAGGACACAACCTATAACGCCATCATAGGACGACCTTAGATACACGCCATGAGAGCCATCCTATTTAGCTTGTATCAACTAATAAAGTTCCCTACCCCATGGGGATATTCAACATTCGAGGCAAACAACGCACGGCCCAAGAATGCTATCGCATCGCCCAAGATTGTACATACACTCAACCGGTTAAAAGGAACGGGCTCGGAAGCATGGCAATTACAAAATTCAGGGCCCGAACCCCACGAACAGAGAGATGTCATCAAGGACCCTGACGTCATGGAGGCCACAGGGTCAACGGTAGAAGACTTGACCCTGTCCAAATAGACAAAAATGACCTCAGCAAAAAGGCTTACATCGGCTATAAACTCTCTGAACCAGGTAAATTTCACAATTTTTTAACTGACAATGCAGATCTATTTGCTTTCTCCCATGCAGATTGTTGATACCCGATTTGTACCAAAATAATTTTTTAGTTGCATATATGTCTTCAAAATCATGCATTAGCACCAATTGGTATTTTTTCACAATTTTTTACATTTTTATTAATTTTCTCAGTATTTTATTTTTTAATAAATAATCATAAAATTGCATCACAAATTATTTTAAAACATTTCTTGAGTTAAAATTACTATTTATGGTCCTATTAAGCCCAAATTATTTCATAAATAGCCAAATTGGTACTTTTTGGTTATAATTGCAATAACTTTTCAATTGTAGCCCATGCATATATTATTGCTTTAGTTTATAAAAAATCGGTCCATACTAAATAATTATTTTTAAACATCTCCATGCATAAAATCACTTTTGTAATTAGTTAATTATTCACAAATTAATTTTTATTCAATAGCTTTGGGGTATTTAACAAACAGCCTTTTTAATTTCAATTTTAGCCTAAATCTACTAGCCCAACACCTTAAAATCAACCAAAGACCCAGGCCTAATACCCTATATGCCCGGCCCAAAGCCCTTGGGAAATCCTGGCCGTTGATCATTTTTGATCAACAGTCCAGGATCCCCTTGCCTTAATTAAACCATATACCCCCCTCTAACCCTAATCATTTTTCACCTTTCCCCCTGCCGTCACCCTCACTCTTCTCTCTCAAACGCTCTCTACCTAAACCCTAATCTTCAAGCGCCGTCACCGGTTTATACCTCCATTCTATGGTGTTTAGTTGTCATCTCAGGCCTATACTGGCCTCCTACTTGCTGTGGTTCATCAGTTTCCTAGATCATTGAGAGGATCTCAAGGGACCTAGGAGGTTCTGGTTTGTTCCTTTTGATTTCTCGCCTATTTAAGGTTGTTTGCTCGACCTTGAGAAAGCACTTCTCTTATTTTTGTTACGAATCTATGATTTTCAGAGCCTATGTTCTCATCTTTGCTATTCTTTCTAAAACCCTAATTTTTATCTCCGATCTTCTCAGATATAAATAGATCTTAGACGAATCGAAAATTTATCACATGTTTTCCTTGAAAGTTTTCTGGTTCCAACTGATTTCTCGTTTTTCCTAAACTAGGGTTTACTATAAGTCATTTTCTCAAAAGATTTTCTGATTTCTAAATGCTTAATTGTTTGTTATTAAGTGTTCTTGACTGATTTATGCAAAGGTCGCTCAAACCCTAATCGATTTTATGTGAAACTCTGATTTTATAATTTTTTGCTTCGACTTGGAATCTTTCAGTGTTACCATTAGTATTGATTCACTCTGTATTTTTGACTTACACGATTCTCTTTTGCCAAATCCAGTACTCTATGATTTTTGCCCTAACTAATCTCTATTAGGGTTCGAATAAGTTTTCCAGCTAATTCCTATGTGTTTATTTTCTATTTATGGGGGTTGATACATTCTTTCCATAAATCATTATCACTTTGAAATTTGGCTGATTGATTTGCTCTGATTTGTATGCCTAAGTCTTGCATGTTTCCCTGTTTACGACTTTAATTAGTCATTCTTACCTTACTTGATTGCATGTATACTTACTGATTCTTTTACATGATTCTTTCCTTAATTAGAACCCTAATTATTTTATTCTGTACTACTTTATTTGGTCTGATTTGAACCTCTTGCCTTAATTAATCCATGTCCTTATCGTTGGGTAATTACCCTTAATTAAGGGAAGACTATACTGATTTGGGGTGTGGATTGATTCAGTGATTTACTTATTTGCTGAGTGATTGATCTCCTTTACCTTATTCTATTTTTCTCTTAACTGCTATATATACCCTCTCTATTCTCACTAACAGACGAACATTAGTTCAATAATTGTCTCTTACACTTAAAAGCTCTCTGCTCTTTCTTGTTACTTGCTACTCTTGCTGAACTAGCCAGTTGTAAGACAAGGCTAGTTATTTCCCTATACCTGCTCTATACTTTGTGCTTTCTCTCCCTAACTGGTATGTCCTGATTCAATTTCAAATCCAAAAATCTATGTGTTATTGCTTCAATTAAATGATTTCCAGTCTTGCTCATGCTTACTATTTGGTTGTTTAATGTGTATTTTGTATGATTAAATCATTGTTTCACTTAGCATGTATGAGTTCTGTCCTGTTCAACTTATGATTAACATGCCTAAGGATTTTCCTGTTGCTTTCTCTAGAATGCTTTAATCTGACTTTGCTCCATGTATGTCAGCATGTTTGGTTGTTTTCTTATCTGTTTATTTTGATTCTGGTATTAATCTGCTTTGCTAAGTCATCTAATATCTCTAAGTAATTCTGATCAGATGTTTAATTCTATCTAGTATGACTACGTTCTCACCTGTCTATTCTGTTGTCTATACCATTGATTGTATGACCAATTCTTTAATCGTATAAAATCTTGAGAAGCTTTTGTGTTTCTTCTGTTACATGTTTCACTATGTGTGTTCTATATGCCCCCAATTCCCAATACCCCTATGTGAACTCTGTTATTATTAGTGCTGGATTTGTGTGTTCTGTAGCCAATCAGGCTGTTTGCTGAATTCTCAAAATGCTTACATTGTTTTCAAGTTTTTTGCTACTAATCAGTTCATTTTCAAAAGACTCCTTTAATTCTTGAATCAATTCAGTATTGTTTCTCTTGTCAAAACCTTTTTTTCAAAACTAGGTCACGCACTCTCACTCTACTCTTAAGTCCTAGGTTCTGCCCCTCCAGTGTGTGATTGCCTTGGGATCCTTTTGAGACCACTTTGAACTCTGACACACTGAAGTTGGCCCTTCCACACTGCACTTACTCAGTTCTTTTTATGAAAGTCTAGGTGTGAGCACTGCTCGGGACCCTTGAGGTCCTTAGGGAACTCTAACACACCTGGACATGAAATTGGCTATGAAATCCTTTGGTATTTGAGATCATTAAAGGACTCGCCTTACCAGGTTTTCCTTGGGCCTACTTCAGGCTCCCTATAGTTTAAATTTCCTTTTTAGTTATGTAATCCATTTAGCCATCGGTATCTAACAATTATTTGTAAATAGATATTGGGGTGGCTAGTGAAAATGGGAGGGTAGTCGTATAGTATTGTTGATATTATCGGGTAGAAAGCATGTTTTAAGCTTTACATTCTGCAAATCTGTATTAGAAATCATGTTCCAGGGTTGACGTGTTTATTTGCATTCAAACCATGTTAAACCTGTGCATTCTATATCCTGTTCTTAGGGTCTTCACATTTATTGCTTCAGTATACTACATATCACTATTCCATGCTTTAATTATGCATAAGTACTATCACTTAGAGATCATGCTACTAAGTTAATAAACATTCCTTAATAAAAATAGTCATCCTCTGTATGCATTAGATACCATGTTCTTAGGGAACTCTGTTTGCATCTGTTTGGATCATGTCTATTTCTACTAAATAAATAACTGCCCATGAAAGGGTTTAAAACAGCCTCACGCGTAGGTATCATGTCTCTAAATACAAATTGGTATAAATAGCCTCTTATAATTTGTATCGCCTAGATCTAGCATGCTCACTTGTTGAATAATCTCAAACTGTTAAACAGTTCCTGCAACTAGGATTGCATATAGTCTCACGCCTAGGAAAGTCTTAGGTCATTAATCTCCTTGTAAAGAAATGAGAAATTGTGTTCTGATTGTTTATAAACTGCTTAAGTCTAACATGTTTTGGTAATCAGTAGGCAAACTTATTAGGACCCTGTCATTTAGTTCTTAAATAGTGCTGCATGTTCTGTGTATTAATGCTCACCTAGATATCCTGTCTTGGGATTTCTCTAAAGAATTTATCTGAACTTTGTGTTTGAGACATTCTATTTATTGGCTATATACATGTGGAGGTAAACATGAGCCTTCTAAATGCTTTCGCTTTATTTGATAAGTCCTACATATTATTTGTTTGTCGTCTAGATCTTTTCCCTTTTAAAACACCTTAGGATTGTCTAGAACTGTCCAAATTTAGAGGTCCTATAATCCTCCGGGGCCATAAGGAAGGGACGGGTAACATCACGCTTATAGTTCATTAATCAACTCGCTTATATAACCTCTAAGGGGTGGGATAATGGGTAGAAAAGGATATGATGATATGTGCGCTAATGCAACGTGTATCCCCTCATGAGGAGTGATTATCGGGCATTGCATGGATATGATCCTATAGGATAAATATTTTAGGACCCCTTTCACCATTTACATATGTGTGCTTAGACTACTAATCTGTTAAAACTTTTACTTGTTTACATATGTGTGCTTAGACTACTAATCTTTTAAAACCTTTACTTGTTTACATATGTGTGCTTAGATTACTTATTTGCACTTGATTAATTCACAAAGTAAGTTTGGTCGGGACCCACAGTTGTGGACTTCGAGGGCTTCCTAACACCTTCCCCTTGAAGTAACTTCAAGCCCTTACCCAATCTCCGGTTATACAATTAGTGTTATAAATGACCCGTAATATGTGCCCTAACGCACCTTAATTCGTTAGGTGGAGCCTCTTCAAAATTCCTTACATCCCTTTTCCCAAAAGGAAATGAGTTGTCCTAATATTTTCAATTACCCCGACTAATCCGAAAGGAGAGGAAAAAGGGGGGCGCGACATCATGGCAACTCTGCTGGGGATTCTAGGCTTTTTCCATTACAAACTGTTTTGTGAATTTATCTAAATGTGCTTTATTTTGTTAATGCTTGTGCCCTTTCCCTTTCCCCTTTATGTGCAATTAATTGTTTACTTTCCCAAGTATTTATTTTCCCAACATGAAACTGACATGTTTCTTGTTTCCTTTGTAACCGCTTTTCAGTTATTACTGTTGCATTTATCGCTTTCATAATGTGCAAATACATGACAACGTGTCGTTTATTGTTTATTTATTGCTGCATAATCATGCTCAACATCATATTCCACTCGTGCCTAAACAAATCCTATAGCAACGCTTGATGAGCGGTTGCACTCTTCCTATTTATATCACCCCCTAAATTCGGAAAGGCTTATTTGCGGTAAAACCAGTCGATCAGCAGTGCAGTCGATGGTTGCATGCCTTTCCCCCTCGAGTTGTCTGCTCAAGGGTACCGGGTTAATGTTTCGTCCGCACAATGACCCTTTAAGATACCCTTATCCAAAACTCCACCGGGGTTTTCATAATCCCAACGGACACGATCACGTCAGTGCATTAATTTGGAGGACTAAATGCCTGTATGCTAATCATAAGTGTATAAATAGTCGACTCTGGTGGGAGAAAGGGCCTAAACATTTTTGTCTTGCAGAAAGTGAGGCACGAGGTCCTCAGATTCGGTATGGTCAGCAATATCCCACCAATGCTCCTAGACTGGTGGGAAGACCTTTCCTCCAGTGATAAGAAACATGTGAAGAAGCATCAGGGTAATTTACCGTGTCTTTTGGACACACCTGCTTTTGGGGATGCGCGATCCGGGGAACTTGTTCGATGGAATCAAGAATATAGAATCTGGGGAAGGTCCTTCTGGGACCAAATAGGCTAGATTTACCTTTTTGCTTTCATAAATGTAATAAGGCTGAGTGTAATTAATGACTTATTTTCTATTTGTTATTTTAGTATCGTTTTGGGATTCGTTTATTTACATTAATGAAATGATGCATTTTGGTATCTAAGTTCTCCAAACCAACTTGTCGCTACGCCTACCTCGGGCACAACGAGGCTCCCAAATTTAGGACGCGCGTTTACAATTCTGCAATATGTGTTTAAATACTGCAAATACTTTTTCATGATCCTCACTGACTCGTTACCTTTTGTTTTTATTTTATTTCTTTTGATTATTCCCCTTCCCCAAAGGTTGGTTCATTCATTCTGGAATCATCAGCATACCATACAAGATCCAGGGTCCCTCCAACTTCTCCTCCTCCTAGTCCACCTAAAGGCAAAGGCAAGGGCAAGATGGAAGACTTGAATAACATCAGAAAGGAAAACGCTACACCAGTTGAACACCCAGAAGCTTCTGACAGTTGGGGCACTCAGGTCCAGAATTATGTTGTGTCGCAACTTGAACAAAGGCTACTGAAACTTCAAGGGAACTTGAACATGTTCCGAACCTAGCGAACTTGTCCTTCTCACTTAGTGTTGCGGATGTCAGCCACCCAAACACTCAAAACCCTGCACCACCTCAAAATACCCCCAACAAACAGAATCGTCCTGCAACTCACCACTATATAAATCTACCGCAAAATCAAACCATCCCACCACAATACCAACAAAACACCTGCCACACTCCCCGAAACACCTGACCCATCATTCCTGAACAACAAAACTCCACCAACAATCACCTCTATGCTCAGGCACCAGGCCACCAGAATAACCCCATATACGTGGAGACACTACTTCACTCCACTCAACACATATCTTACACACCAGAATCCAGTGATAAGGATATGCTTATCAGGAACTTGGATGAATAACTCAATAATTGACTAGCCGAGTTCAAGGCATGGAAAGAGGTAAGGGGATCGAAGGATTAAACTATGAAGATCTCTGTATACATCCTAATGTAGAACTACCGGAGGGTTACAAACCTCCCAAGTTCGAGATGTTCGACGGTACTGGTGATCCCGGGGTCCATTTGAGGACCTATGGTGAAAAATTGGTCGGAGTGGGAAGAGACAAAAATATCATGACGAAATTGTTCATGAGGAGCCTCACAGTGGATGCCTTGTCTTGGTACATCATCTAGGACCCCAAGAAGTGGCCTAATTGTGTGAGTATGGCCTCGGATTTCATGGAATGATTTAGGTTCAACATAGAAAATGCACCGGACATATTTTACATCCAGAATCACAAGAAGAAATCCACTGAAAGCTTTCATGAGTATGCCACTCGTTGGAGGTCGGAAGCGGCCAAAGTCAGGCCTACACTAGACGAAGAGCAAATGAACAAATTCTTCGTTAGGGAATAGGACCCGCAATATTATGAAAGACTGATGGTAATTGAAAATCACAAGTTCTCGTACATCATCAAGCTGGGTGAAAGAATTGAAGAGGTCATCAAGAGTGGGATGATCACAAACTTTTAAGCACTACAAGCTACCAACAAAGCACTGCAGTCCGGTGGCATATCCAAGAAGAAAGACGTAGGAGCGGTAATGATTGCACTAGGGCCCAAATCTCCACTAACATATCGAACCTCTCCACTTGCATACCAAGCAACTCTACCTACATATCAACCGTCACCCCCACCTACATATCAACCCACATATTCCAGATATTTCCAACCAGCCACTTCCTATCACACATACAATTCACAACCGTCTCACTTTAAATGACCTTCATCTCGCCAAAACTGCCCAAGACCTCAGCCAATCTTTGACCGTAGACCACCTAAACAGTATACCGCCATTGCCGAGCGCATTGACCAGTTGTATGAAAGGCTAAAAGTTGTTGGTTACATCACTCCCATCTTTGCTGTAGCCGCAGAGAATCCATCCCAATGGTTCAGTCCAAACAAAACCTGTGCATACCATTCCGGCATGAAGGGATATACCATCGATGAATGCCTCTCGTTGAACGATAAGGTCCAGGCTCTGATCGACAACAAAATCATTCAAGCTAAGTAAGCTGCTCCTAATGTTCGTAATAACCCCCTTCAAGATCATAGGGGAGGCGTTAATGTGATAGAAATAGAGGAAGAGTGGGACCCAGAGGGGTCAATCGGGTTGATCAAAGAAGGTGACGATCCCAAGAAACCGGTGGTTATTCTTAATCCCATCATAGTGCAGATATAGCCGTCAGGAGAGGCTAGGGTGACTACATCAGTACCGTTCGAGTTTGAGATATCACCGCCTACAGATACGCCTGCACAATTTGAGGTTGAAATAGCACCACCTGCAGTGACTCCTATTCCATTCGAAGTAAAGGTAGCCACACCAATTACATTTATAGTATCAACTATGCCGCCCTTCAACACTATGTTGTGCCTTGGGATTACGTAGTTGAATCTAGAAAGAAAGGAAAGGTCAAGGCAGAAGAAGTTGGTGTTGCATAGAGAATGACCAGGACTGGAAGGGTCTACACACCCGAACACTTGGGAGAGTCAAGCAAACAGACTTCTAGCAGGCCTCCCGTCATTGAGATAGGACCAGATGACCTCCGGAGGAAGGTACAAGCCAGGGAATACTCGGTCATATATCATCTGAATAAGACTCCGACCCAAATATCCATATTATCATTGCTGCAGAATTCGAAAGCACATACAAGTGCTATGATGAAAGTATTGAATGAAGCTTATGTACCTAACAACATCACAAGCGGATAGATGGCTAACATGGTGGGGTAGGTATTAGAAAGTCACAAGATTACTTTCCATAAGGATGAACTACCACCGGAAGGCTTTAGTCACAACAGGGCACTACACATTACCGTTCAATGTGAAGATTACTTCATTACCAGGGTTCTGATTGATGGAGGGTCCATCCTTAACATTTACCCATTGACAACACTAAAGAGGTTGGGCAAGGGACTGTACTAAATACGAGAAGGATCCGTGAATATAAAGGCTTTCGATGGGTCTCAAAGGTCCACCATTGGAGAAATCAGCCTCTGTTTGCAGATGGGGCCTACATGGTTTGAGGTTGAATTTCAGGTGTTAGATATATCCACGTCCTATAATCTGTTACTAGGACGACCATGGATACATGCCGCTGGGGCTGTGGCCTCAACTTTGCATTAGGCGGTAAAATTTGAGTGGTATCATCAGGAAGTCATTATCCATAGGGATGGGAGCAACCCCATCTACAGCCGCCAGACAATCCCGGTAATTGGAGGTAGAATAAGGCTTGGTGGAGAAACATACCACCACATCGAACGGGTTAATGCAATACACAAGGATAAGTGATGGAGTAGTAAGATTGAAAGCATAATGAATTGGAGCGGATACGAACCTGGCAAGGGTCTCGCTAAGAATCTTCAAGGCATTTCCAAGCCAATACGTCTAAAGCGCCATGACACCACCTTTGGCCTGCGCTAAGAGTACACTTGGCAAGAGTATGATGACTAGACGCCACTATGGCGCGTTCTTGAATATCTACTGGAGCAGCCCATACCACATCTGGAACAGAATTTCCGGCAAGCATAACTCATAGGGGGACGAGAGGAGGAGGAAGTATTAGTAGCCTTAAGGAGCTTATTCTTGGAAGATGAGGATATGGATTGTCGTGTCATTGTTGAGGAGGAGGAGGAGGAACGCCCTACCATCCAAGTTGTGAGCAAGGGATCGTTCCTCAGAAACTGGACTGTCAGACCATCCAGGGCCCGACGAGTCCCGGGGTAGCAAGGCTGAACAACATTGTTTATTTTTCTTTCCAAGAAAATAATTTCTCTTTCTTGCATTCTGTTTTAAATAAAGTTACCAATGTTCCGAAACGTTTGTTTAAACTATTGAAAATCGCTTTTATGTTTTAATGAATCAACATTTATTATTTTTTTCTCTCATACTTTTACCTATACAACATTATTATTTCCTATCTTGGTGAACCAATGATTGTGACATTCAATAAGACAACACATCAAAAAGATAGTGTTTCAAAAGAAGAAGATATCATACCCGAGGAAATCGTCATGGAAGTAGAGGACTTTGAGAACAAACCTAAGTCCAATCTGGATGAGACCGGGGTAATCAACTTGGGAGATTCAGAGACTGTCAAAGAAACCCACATTAGCATCCACCTGTCACCGCTAGAGAAAGAAAAGTATACACGATTCTTGAAGGAGTATGAAGACGTATTTGCATGGTCGTACGATGATATGACCAGACTAAATACATCCATTGTGGCTCACAAACTGCCCACAAACCCGATGTGACCACCAGTGAATTCCACAGCCTACAGACCTCAGATGAATGGAGATGTAGAAGCCGCCAACAAGAATATCAAGGAAATGCTGAGAAAGATGGTAGAAATTAACAAATAGTGGCACAAAAAACTATCATTTGCCTTATTGGGATACCGCACCACAATCCGCACATCAACCGGGTCAACTCCTTACTTACTGGTTTATGGTACGAAAGCTGTTATTCCTACCAAAGTGGAGATTCCTTCCTTGAGAATCATATAGGAAGCTGAGCTCAGTGACACAGAATGGATAAGGAACCGTTATGAGAAACTAACCCCCATAGACGGGAAAAGAATGAATGCAGTGTGTCACAGACAACTTTATCAGAACAGAATGTCCAGAGCCTTCAACTAAAGAGTCAAGCCTAGACAGTTCATACTAGGGCAACTTGTGTTAAAGAAGATCTTTCCGCATCAAGATGAAGCCAAAGGGAAATTCTCTCCCAACTGGCAAGGTCCATACATGCTTCAATTGGTATTGACAGGAGGAGCGCTCATACTTGCAGAAATGGACGGAGAAGTATGGCAAAAACCGATCAATTCGGATGCAGTCAAGTGATAATATGTGTAACTCTTTATACTTTTCTCAAATGATGTAAACTGAACTACGCCCGACCTGATTCCCGTTTAAGATGGGATACGTAGGCAGCCCAGTGGGTTCGGTCATAATTCAATAAAAATCTTATTTTCCCCCATAATTGGAAACTGGGGCAGAATTTTGAGGAGGTCCCTCAAAATTCCGAAGCAAGTTCAGCCAATCAGAACATGTGCAACAGTCAGAGATGTCAATCCATCTAACTGGGGCAGAATTTGAGAAGGACCCTCAAAATTCCATAGCAAAAGAGGTTGCAATGTCTCGGATCTTGTCACGGTCGCCGGTTCATTTAAAATTCTTAGAGTACATTTATGTCTTTACAAAACTATGCATGCTCGCTTGTAAGGTGACTTTGTTTAGCCAAAGGCTACCCCGATGATGCAAACAGGATCATCAGACCAAGCAAAACAGGACAAGCGAGGCCAGCGGGGACATGAATTAACCACCCCCATCTACAAGACTCATGATTTTTCTTTGGATGCAGGGACAAAGGATAGACATTACTCAAATTCACAATCCTCACAATAATCGCGTTATCAAAATCTGCTACTATCTGTTATTCATTCTACTTTTTGCATAAGGCTAAACACTGCCTTCATTTGCATAAGGCTAATCTCTAGCTTCATTTGCATGGGACTAAGCCCTGTCCCGCATCTTGCATGAGGTTAAGCTCTACCTCCACATTTGCATAAGGCTAATCTCTGCCTTCATTTGCATGGGACTAAGCCATGTCCCGCATCTTGCATGATATTAAACTCTGTCTCCCTCCTTAATGAGGCTAAGCCCTGCCTCCATTTGCATAAGGCTAATCTCTTCCTTCCCTTGCATAGGGCTAATCTCTTCCTTCCCTTGCATAAGTCTAATCTCTGCCTTCATCTGCATAAGGCTAATCTCTTCCTTCATCTGCATAAGTCTAATCTCTGCCTTCACTTGCATAAGGCTAATCTCTTCCTTCATCTGCATAGGACTAAGCCATGTCCCATATCTTGCATGAGGTTAAGCTCTACCTCCACATTTGCATGAGGTTAAGCTCTACCTCCACATTTCCATAAGGCTAATCTCTGCCTTCATTTGCATGGGACTAAGCCCTGTCCCGTATCGTCAATGCGGTTAAGATCTACCTCTATATCTTGCATGAGGCTAAGCTCTGCCTCCATTTGCATAAGGCTAATTCTTGCCTTCATCTACATAGGACTAAGCCTTGTCCCACATCATGCATGAGGCTAAGCTCTGCCTCCAATTTATATTCTTTCGCTGAGACTAAGCGCTGTCTCTCCGACATTATCTACCTTTCTCTTCTTTCGGGCTAAGATCTTCCCTCAACCTCGCAAGACTAAGTCTTGTCTTGCTGATCCTGTCATCATATTATTGCATCTCATAGGCTGAAATATTTCCAACTTGTCCAAAGGCATCATCCTCATAGCCGGAAGACACATGTCATGGCTTGAGGATCTCTCAAATCTGCATATCATAATTCAAAGGCGTCATGGTTCGAAGGCACCATCTTCATGGCGCGAGAACATCATTTCATGGCCTGCGAATCTCTCATCAAAAAATTCATGGCCCAGGATATCATGGTCTAAGGACGTCATCCCTAATCGTCTGAAGACGACTTTCATAGTCCAACGGGAACATGCATCATGTTTAAATTTATGCACAATATATGCTTGTAGCTTCTTCGTTTGCAGGTGACCCAACAAACAACTGCTATCCCAGCGGGAGCAATCTCGCTCCAGTTCCTTCAGTTATCTCAAAACCTATCCCCTTACCATAACCAATCCTTCGCATATCCCGAAACATTGTGTACGTTCTTGTGATGACTTCATCGATATATGTCACGACCCGAATTACCCTACGAGCGATCTCATGATGGCACCTAGTCTCTACGACTAGGTAAGCCTAAAATTTGCAGAAAATAAAGCAAACTAATAATAGAAACAGTAAAAAAGAAGCAATACTATAAAATTTTAGCCGCTCGGCATTTCGACTTTTACTTTCCCAAAGCCCGAAACATCACAAAGTCACAAACTCTGAACTACTGTAGATATATACAAAGGAATAAGGAAAATGTATCTATATATCTCCTATACCTATACTAGAGTAGGAAGGGGACTTGTGAGATCCTGCGAACGCGGCAGAATTACCTAGCGGTCTCCTGAGCAGCTGCTAAGATACGCCTAGCCACGGTACTGTGTACTGGTACCTGGATCTGCACATGGGGAAAACATGCGCAGGAAAGGGAATGAGTAATCTATATTCGGTACTGCGTAAGTGCCAAGCCTAACCCCAGTCAAGTAGTGACGAGGTCAGGTTGAGGCTCTATAGAGTTTTAAAACAAGTCAATTATAAATTTAAAACAGTGAAATATAGATAAGCAATGATAAACAGGATTAATGGAAACTGGAAGAATTAATAACAGAAAGAGAGCCTTTGGCTCAGCACATCATATATCTCAACAGTAAATATGCAGTGCAGTATAAGGGGAAAGTTCCCGGATCTCAGTCCGTAGTCCCAATTTAAATATGCTATGCAGTATAGGGGGAAAGCTCACGGATCTTCGTCCGTAGTCCCAATTTAAATATGCTATGCAGTATAGGGGGAAAGCTCACGGATCTTCGTCCGTAGTCCCAATTTAAATATGCATTTCAGTATAGAGGGAAAGCTCCCGGATCTCCGTCCATAGTCCCAATTTATATATGCATTTCATTATAGGGGGAAAGTTCCCGGATCTTGGTCCGTAGTCCCAATTTAAATATGCAATGCAGAAGTATGTCAGATACGTCTTAATTAAACAGTTCAGGAAGAGCAACATGCAAAAATAGAGTAAAACTACCTAAGCATGGTGCAACTAGTAGCAAATAAGAGGAAATCAAGTAAGGACAGGTAGGCATGCTTATTCTTAAGCTAACTACTCAGTTAAGACAGGAAAACAATAATATAGAAGTGAAAATGAGTGATGCCATGGAAGGAAAAATGGAATGTTAGCAACAATGACCCGTGTACGCACTCGTCACCTCACGTACATGGCATCCACGTAACAAAATCAGTACAAAAATGCCTAAGGGGAAGTCTCCAACATAGAGTTAGGCAAGTCACTTACCTTGACTGCCCTAATCAACTTAATATCACGCTCTTTCCACGAGTATCCGACTCTAGTGGCCCAAATCTATTCAATTCGATTGCATAATGTAAATATCACTTCAAGGGAACAAAATAGCTAATTATTTCTAAGCTAATACGCGAAATTAGGAAATTCACCCAAAAAGTCCCCAGAACCACGTCTCAGAATCGGGTAAAAATTATATTTCCCGAACACCCGTTCGCTCATGAACTCACTCGAACAAGAATCAACAAAATCCAACGTCTAAATCTCCCTATATCCTCATATTTCTACTTGGGGAAGATTCATCCCAATTTCATGGTTTTTCATCAAATTTCATTGATTAGATTGAGGAAATTGATAGAGATTACTGATATATTGATGGATTAAGGTTAGAAAACATTACCTATGATTCTCCTCTACAAATTTACCCGTTGGGCATACGAAACAACCCCGAGGCCCCCCGAGACCTCAATCAAACCTACCAACTGACCCTAATACCTTTTTCAAACTTCGTCGAGCATTAAAAACACATCTCATAACATCAAAATCGTCAATTATGCATAGATTCAAGCCTAAGAACTTATGAAATTTCTAGAATTCACATTTGATTCCGAAACATGTCAAAACTCATCCGAATGACCTCAAATTTTTCACACATGTCACAAATAGAATTACGGACTTGCTGTTACTTTCGAAATTCCATTCCGAGTCCGATATCAAAATTTCACCTATCGTCCGAAATTGCCAAAATTTTAACTTTCGCCAATTCAAGCCTAAATCTACAACCGACCTCGAAACATATTCCAAACACGATCCTAATCCCAAAATCACCCAACGGAGCTAACGGAGTCGACGGAATTCCATTCTGGATCCGTCTTCACATAACTCTAGCTACGACCTGATTTCAAAGGTTAAAATCCACATTTGAGGACTATGTGTCTAAAATCACTCTGGATTTTATCACTTAATGCTCTAACAAGTTCCAATAAGATAAAAGACACGGGAGAAGCGATTATTAGGGGATCGGGGCGCTAACTCTCAAAACAATCGACCAGGTCGTTACAATATATTTTGCCGATGAATCCAGAACTACACACGACCTGATTTCTGTAAAACTAGGAATATGTAGGCAGCTCAAAAGCCAGAGTGCGGCCTAAATCTCAAACCGTTTTGCTCGGTCAAAATTGGCCATCATATCTTTTCACGACAACCCTTTCATCTTTTTCGGGTAAAGAGGGGCAGCTGTTGATACCCAATTTGTACCAAAATAATTTTTTAATTGCATATATGTCTTCAAAATCATGCATTTGCACCAATTGGTATTTTTCCACAATTTTTTACATTTTTATTAATTTGCTCAGTATTTTATATTTTTAATAAATAATCATAAAATTACATCACAAATGATTTTAAAACATTTCGTGATTTAATATTACTATTTATGATCCTATTAAGTCCAAATTATTTCGTAAATAGCCAAATTGGCCCTTTTCGGTTATAACTGTAATAACTTTGCAATTGTAGCCCATGCATACATTATTGCTTTATTTTATCAGAAATCAGTCCATTATATTTTTAAAATACTAAATAATTATTTTAAAACATTTCCATGCATAAAATCACTTTTGTAATTAGTTAATTATTTCACAAATTAATTTTTATTCAATTACTTTGGGGTATTTAACAAACATCCTTTTTAATTTCAATTTTAGCCTAAATCTACCAGCCCAACACCTTAAAACCAGCTCAAAAGACCCAGGCCCAATACCCTATCTACCCGGCCCAAAGCCCCTTGGCCAATCCTGGCCGTTGATCATTTTTTATCAATGGTCGAGGATCCCCTTGACTTATTTAAACCATATACCCCCCTCTAACCCTAATCATTTTTCACCTTTCCCCCCGATGTCACCCTATCTCTTCTCTATCAAACTCTATCTACCTAAACCTTAATCTTCAAGCACCGTCACCGGCTTATACCTCCATTCTATGGTGTTTCGTTGTCATCTCAGGCCTATACTAGCCTTCTACTTGCTGTGGTTCATTAGTTTCCAAGATCCTTGAGAGGATCTCAAGGGACCTAGGCAGTTCTGATTTGCTCCTTTTGATTTCTCGCCTGTTTCAGGCTATTTGCTCGACCTTGAGTAAGAAATTCTCTTATTTTTGTTACGAATCTATGATTTTCCAAGCCTATATTATCATCTCTGCTATGCTTTCTAAACCCCTAATTTGTATCTTCGATCTTCTCATATCTGTAAATATCTAAGATTAATCGAACATATCTCACATGTTTTCCTTGAAAGTTTTCTGGTTCCAACTGATTTCCCGTTTTTCCTAAACTAGGGTTTACTATTTTCTCAAAGGGTTTTCTGATTTCTAAATGCTTAATCGTTTGTTCTTAAGTGTTCTTGACTGATTTATGCTAAGGTCGCTCAAACCCTAGTCGATTTTATGTGAAACTCTGATTTCCTAATTTTTTGCTTCGACTTGGAGTCTTTCAGTGTTACCAGTCGTATTGATTCACTCTGTATTTTTGACTTACACGATTCTCCTTTGCCAAATCTAGTACTCTGTGATTTTTGGCCTAACTAATCTCTATTAGGGTTCGAATCAGTTTTCTGGCTAATTCCTATGTGTTTTTGAAATTTTACTTAGTTTATTTTCTATTTATGGGGGTTGATATATTCTTTCCATAAATCATTGTCACTTTGAAATTTGGCTGATTGATTTGCTCTTATTTGTATGCATAAGTCTTACTTGTTTCCCTGTTTACGACTTTAATTAGTCATTCTTACCTTATTTGATTGCCTGTATATTTACCGATTCCTTTACATGATTCTTTCCTTAATTAGACCCCTGATTATTTTATTTTGTATTCCTTTATTTGGTCTGATTTGAACCTCTTGGCTTAATTAATCCCAGTCCTTACCCTTGGGTAATTACCCTTAATTAAGGGAAGACTATACTGATTTGTCGTGTGGATTGATTCAGTGATTTCCTTAACTGCTCTGTGATTGATCTCCTTTGCCTTATTCTGTTTTGTTCTTAACTACTATATATACCCTCTCCTATTCTCACTAACAGACGGACATTAGTTCAATAATTCTCTCTTACACTTAAAAACACTATGCTCTTTCTTGTTACTTGCTACTCTTGCTGAACTAGCCGGCTGTAAGCCAAGGATAGTTATTTCACTATACCTGCTCTATAATTTGTTCTTGATCTCCCTAACTGGTATGTCCTAATTCAAATTTAAACCCAAAACTCTATGCGTTATTGCTTCAATTCAATGATTTCCAGTCTTGCTCATGCTTACTATTTGGTTGTTTAATGTGTAGTTTGTATGATTAAATCATTGTTTCACTTATCATTTATGAGTTCTGTCCTGTTCAACTTATGATTAACTTGTCTAAGGATTTTCCTGTTGCTTTCTCTAGCGTGCTTCAATATGACGTTGATCCATGTATGTCTACATGTTTGGTCTTTTGACTATCTGTTTATTTAGATTCTGGTATTAATCTACTTTTCTAAGTCATCTAATATCTCTAAGTAATTCTGATCTTGTGTTTAATTATGTCTAGTATGACTACGTTCTCACCTGTCTGTTCAGATGTCTGTACCATTGATTGTATGACCAATTCCTTAATCCTCTAAACTCTTGAGAAGCTTTTGTGTTTCTGCTATTATATGTTTCACTATGTGTGTTCTATATGCCCCAATTCCCAATACCCCTTTGTGAACTATGTTATTATTAGTGCTGGATTTGTTTGTTCTGTATCCAACCAGGCTGTTTGCTGGATTCTCAAAATGCTTATATTGTTTACAAGTTGTTTTGCTACTAATAAGTTCATTTTCAAAAGACTCCTTTACTGCTTGAATCAATTCAGTATTGTTTCTCTTGTCAAAACCTCTATTTTTTCAACACTATGTCAAGCACTCTCCCTCTACTCTTAAGTCCCTAGGTTCTGCCCCTCCAGTGTGTGACTGCCTTGGGATCCTTTTGAGACTGAACTCTGACTCACTGAGGATGGCCCTTCCACACTGCACTTACACAGTTCTTGTTATGAAAATCAAGGTGTTATCACTGCCCGAGATCCTTGAGGTCCTTTGGGAACTCTGACACGCCTGGACATGAAATTGGCTAGGAAATCCTTTGGCATTTGAGATCATTGAAGGCATGGCCTTACCAGGTTTTCCTTGGGCCTATTTCAGGATCCCTATAGTTTAAATTTCCTTTTCAGTTATATAATTCATTCAGCCATCGGTCTGTAACAATTATTTGTAAACAGATATTGGGGTGGCTAGTGAAAATGGGAGGGTAGCCGTATAGTATTGTTGATATTATCAGGTAGAAAGCATGATTTAGGCTTTACATTATGCAAATCGGCATTAGAAATCATGTTCTAGGGTTGACGTGTTTATTTGCATTCAAACCATGTTAAACATGTGCATTAGATATCCTGTTATTAGGGTCTTCACGTTTATTGCTTCATTATACTACATATCACTATTCCATGCTTTAATTCTGCATAAGTACTTTCACTTAGAGATCCTGCTACTGGGTTAATAATATTGCCTTCATAAAAATAGTCACCCTCTGAATGCATTAGATACCATATTTTTAGGGAACTCTGTTTTCATATGTTTGGATCATGTATATTTCGACTAAATAAATAACTGTCCATGAAAGGGTTTAAAACAGCCTCACGCGTAGGTATCATGTCTCTAAATACAAATTGGTATAAATCCCCTCTTATAATCTGTATCGCCTAGATCCAACATGCTCACAGGTTGAATAATCTCAAACTGTTAAACAGTTCCTGCAACTAGGATTGCATATAATCCCACACCTAGGCAAGCGTTAGGTAATTAATCTCCTTGTAAAAAAATGAGAAATTGTGTTCTGATTGTTTATGAACTGCTTAAGTCTAACATGTTTTGGAAATCAGTAGGCAAACTTATTAGGACCCTGTCATTTAGTTCTTAAACAGTGCTGCATGTTCTGTGTATTAATGCTCACCTAGATATCCTGTCTTGGGATTTCTCTAATGAATTTATCTGAACTTTGTGTTTGAGACGTGCTGCTTATTTTCTATATACATGTGGAGGTAAACATGAGCCGTCTAACTTCTTTCCCTTTTTTTGACAAGTCCTACAAGTGATTTGTTTGTCGCCTAGATTTTTTCCCTTTTAAAACACCATAGGATTGTCTAGAACTGCCCAAATTTAGAGGTCCTAAACTCCTCCGGGACCACAAGGAAGGGACGGGTAACAACACGCTTAGAGTTCGTTAATAAACTCACTCATATAACCGTTAAGGGGTGGGATAATGGATAGAAAAGGATATGATGACCTGTGCGCTAATGCAACGTGTAGCCCTTCATCAGGAGTGATTACCGGGCATTGCATGGATATGATCCTATAGGATAAATAGTTTAGGACCCCTTTCACCATTTACATATGTGTGCTTAGACTGGTAATCTATTAAAACCTTTACTTGTTTACATATGCTTGCTTAGATTGCTTATTTGCACTTGATTAATTCACAAAGTAAGTTTGGCCGGGACCCACAGTTGTGGATTTGAGGGGTGCCTAACACCTTACCCTTGAAGTAACTTCAAGCCCTTACCCAATCTCTGGTTATACAATTAGTGTTATAAATGACCCGTAATAGGTGCCCTAACGCACCTTAATTTTCTATGTGGAAACTCTTTAAAATTCCTTACATCCCATTTCCCAAAAGGAAATAGGTTGTCCCAATAATGTCAAAAACCCTGTCAAATTTGGAAGCAAAGGAAAAAGGGAGTGCAACACAGATATTCCAGGCATCCCAAAGGACATTGCCACATATAAATTGAACGTAGACCCATTCTACCCACCAGTACAAAAAATAAAAAGAAAATTCAACGCTGCAATCAGTGAGGTCGTCCGCGAAGAGGTGGAGAAACTACTCGCCAACGGCTCCATCAAAGAGTCCAAATACCCCCAATGGGTCGCCAACGTAGTCATGGTAAAAAGAAAAACAGAAAATGGCACATGTGTGTGGATTTCACAGACCTAAACAAAGCATGCCCGAAGGACTCATTTTCGTTCCCACACATCGACCAACTCATCGACGCAGCGGCAGGGCACGAGCTGCTAAGCTTCCTGGACGCCTATTCGGGATACAACCAAATCCTCATGGAGGAGGAGGACCAGGAGTTAGACCACTTTCATAACTCATCAGGAAACGTACTGCTGTAGAGTCATGCCATTTGGGTTGAAAAATGCAGGAGCAACCTATCAAACGCTAGTCACCAAGATGTTCCAGGACCACCTCGGCAAAACAATAGAAGTATACATAGATGATATGTTGGTCAAATCCAAAAGGAAAGAAGATCATATCGACCACCTGAAAGAGGCCTTTGATATAATGAGGAGTTACGATATGAAACTAAACCCCGAATGTGCTTTCGGCGTAACCTCGGGCAAGTTCCTCGTCTTCCTGGTGTTTCAAAGAGGCATCGAAGTCAACCCCAACAAGATCAAACCTATCAAAGGAATACCTGAAATGCTGAACAGAAAGAAACAGGTACAAAAATTGACCGGCCATATAGCCTCCTTGTCGACATTCATCTCACAATCCTCCAGTAGATGCCACAATTTTTTCAGCGTACTCAAGAAAGACAATGGGCTCCAGTGGAACTCAGGGTGCATCGAGGCCTTAAGGGAACTAAAGGAATATTTGTCCTCGCCTCCACTACTCACCAAAGCAGAACCCGGTGAAGGCCTACTGATATACTTGGCCGTATCAGAAGTAGCGGTAAGTACAGTGCTGGTCTGCACTTTACATTTGACCTCGCTCGAATTGCTTTGCATTCGACCTTGCTCGAATCACTTTACATTCGACTTTGCTCGAATCGCTTTGCATTCGACCTCGTTTGAATTACTTTGTATTAGACCCCGCTCGAATCACTTTACATTCGACCTCGTTCGAATTACTTTGCATTTGACCTCACTAGAATCACTTTGTATTCGACCCCGCTCGAATCACTTTACATTCGAACTCGTTCGAATTACTTTGCATTTGACCTTGGTCGAATCACTTTACATTCGACTTCGCTCGAATTGCTTTGCATTCGACCTCGTTCGAATTACTTTGCATTTGACCTCGCTCGAATCACTTTACATTCTACTTCGCTCGAATCGCCTTGCACTCAACATCGCTCTAATTGCTTTGTATTTGACCCCGCTTGAATCACTTTACATTAGACCTCGTTCAAATTACTTTGAATTCTAGCTCACTCAAATCACTTTACATTCGACCTCGTTCAAATTACTTTGCATTCAACCTCTCTCGAATCACTTTACATTCAACTTCGTTCGAATCGCTTTGCATTCGACCTCGCTCGAATCGCTTTGTATTCGACCCCACTCGAATCACTTTACATTCGACATCATTCGAATTACTTTGCATTCGACCTCGCTCGAATAACTTTACATTCGTCTTCGCTCGACTCACTTTTAATTTTGACCGCACTCGAATCACTTTACATTCAACCTCAAATCAGTCTATGCTCAGCTTCCTCGAAAGCAACATCACACAGCAAAAAAAAAGCAACAAGAGAGCTTGAATCCGAAAATATATAGCAAAAAGGTAGCCGTTCCATTTCAATTGATTGGATTACAGCACTTGATTTTTACAAAAGGCTTGAGTACGCCCTCACAAAAATAGCAAAACAACCAAAAATTAAGTACAAAGGCTTTATGCTACATCATCCCCCTCAGCATACTCTTTGTCGTACCAAGGATCAGAGGCAAGCCCATCCACGGTGTCATCATCACCATCCCCGCCGGGCGTGCCACGCTCATAACCATAAGCTTCACGAGCTTCTCGTGCCTTGACACGAACGACTGCAAGATTGGTCCTAAGCATGAACCCACATCTCGTACAACTCCCATGATACATTTAGATCGGCAAAAGTTTGAGAAGTAGATGGTTGTTAGATCGGCAAGTGTACGTGGTCGACAAGTAATATAGGATTTTAAGTCCAGATATCGTACCCACAGAGACTTGTGTAAACTACTAGCTAAATCACTCTAATCGTTATTTAACCAAGCCAATATAAAATCAATGATGTACTAATTTATACTAAAATTCTATGAAATAACTAATTATCAAGTAACAAGAACTATTGTAATGTATTCAGTAGAGATAAATATTCCAGGGTTATGGTCTATTCACCACTCATATTGCATTCTAATTAACTTTTCCTTTCATATAGTTCACTCATGGTTGCTAATTAATCGATAAATATTCTCATAGCCTTCTTCCGAAGCACTCCTCACCTATTCTCAATAGATTAATGCCTATATTCCTATGGAATTAGTCTATTAGAACGCACTAAGATTACGATGTTAAATTAAGCACGGTGACTAGGTATATTCCTATCCTAACCACAAATCCGCTCCCCTGAAGGGTTAAGATCGCGCTCTCTTCAATTCTTCTCTAATCTATATACGGCTTTCCCAAGCATAACATAGATAGTATATAGAACCTAATCAATGGCCAAATAATTAGGCAATTAAACACCGAATTGAAGAAACAACAATATATTGAGTAAACTATATTCAAAGTTAAATTAATGTTGAATGAAAATATTCATGGCTAAACCACAACCCCAGAACAATGGGTGTTTAGCCACTCATGCTATGATCAAACAATTGCATAAGTGTGCATGAATTGAAAATACTTGAATAAAAATGAAGAAAACTGATAATCCTTGCTCCTTCAATGATTTTGTGTGTGTATTTTACTCCCCAATTCGTCACCCCCCTTCATGATGTGTTCGTGGGTCTATTTATACGGTTGGGATAAACCATAACCGTGTAAGAGACTCCTATCCTGGCTTGGAAACACTTAAAAACCTTTAAAACTCGGACTTTACCGAAATAGGCACCCTGGCGTTAGGGGTCTAACGCCTGGCTAACGCCAGGCACCCCCTGGCTTTTTGTGTATAATTCCTGGCTAACGCCAGGCAACCCCTGGCGTTTTGGGTCTAACGCCTGGCTAACGCCAGGCTTGTACCGGACCGCTCCTTTTCGACTCTTGCACGTACTTTCCGACGTTTATGCTCTCATTTAGCTCGACTTCCATTTCCAACTCACCTGCACATTAAATAAACTCCATTAGGCACACATGACGTGTATTTTTATCATTAAAGCACATAAAATGCAAGGTATATAATGCTTAAAATCATGAATTCTAGCCACGCATCAATGGTCAAGCCGGCTGTTCCTTCTCGGCCTTCAGAAGGACGATCTGCTCATTTAACCCAGATAACTCCCCTCCAAATTCCTAACTTGCTCCTCCAACTTTGCCACCTTAAGCGTTGATGTCTCCACCTCACTGGACCACTCAGGCCTACAAATACGCATGGTACCCACCAAAGATGTCGCCTCCACGACTTCAGCTATCCTGGTCCTCTCAGCCAAATTCAGTTCTGCGACTCTAGCGCTCAACTCAGGCCTCTAGTCAGTGGCCCTGGCCTCGCTCTGTTCGAGTTTGACCTTCAAGAATGCCATTTGCGCCTGGAGATCTGCATTCTCGGTCATTACCCCCTTACTCAGTTCAAGCTCATATTTCTTGGACCTCAGCGTTTCCTCCAACACGCTGCATCGGCCAATGGCCTTCATGATCTCCTCGTCCTTTTCCTTCAGCTCTTCGGCTTCCTCCCAATCTCATCGTGCAACTCTCAGAACTGGCCATCCTCTCCATCACTCCTGACCATCCTCCGATACTTGGTGCAGTACTCTCTATACTTGGACTCCATCCTCCTATAGCGAGACACCCTCTCCTCCTCTCGTCGGTCAAACTTAATATCCAGGATAAGAGTCTGATGAGAAAAAAAGAAAGAAAAGACAAGTCAGCCAAAGTAAAATAACACTCATGAAACACACAAAAACACAGAAGAAAAAAAGTGAGAACTCACCCGCAAAGCCATGCCCGATATGCCTAGAGAAAGGTCGGTATCGTTCAGTGTCCGCAACGTCCTATTTTTTGCCTCTGCAAATAAGGGGGCGAAAGATGGCGTCATGCGCTCTAAGTCGACCAAGAGGTTATAATCCATAGGAATGACTATGTGCCGATTAGGAACTTCCATCTTTATCTCCTCATGAGTAGTCTTCTTAGTGAAAGTCCGTACCTCCTCGGGTTCAATCTCAGAACCGGAGTCGACTTCCCCTGCGGGGATATCACCACCTCTTACGACCGCCAATGAGGATCCACCTTCAACAACCCTCACGGGATCTTTGCCACTGTGAACCCCCTCGACCCTAGAAGGCCTCTCCTCTATAACGGCACATGTTGCAATAGCCGCCTCCACGGCTAGCGACGAATCTGGCCTCTCCTCATGAGCCATAAGTCTCTCCGACTCTTCAACAACAACGACCTTCCCTATTTCTACCCTCTGCCTCTTCCTCGTCAATGACTCCTCGCCACGAGATGAATCATTGAAAAGAAGAAAAACTACTGAGAAGAAACCTCGTCTGGGATGGAAACTGCTGAGCCTGATCTCGTACAAACTCGACTAGAGTGAAATCCATCGCAGCCGAGGTAACCTTCTGGAGAAAGGCAAGAGTGGGAACCTTCGTCTTTTTAGAAACTCGCCGACCTAACACTAAAGGGAAGTCAAGTCAGAGAACGATAAAAGAAAAAGCTAAGTCGGAGAATAGGGATACTTATGAGATGAGGTCCTAGGCCCATGGAGCTTATGGAAGGATGCCCAATCGTGAATTCCCACGGTGTGGGGCAACACGCGAAATACCCAATCCTCAATATCCAAGACAAGAGAAGGAGAATGCTCCACAACTGAAAACAAGGAAACCGTGAACGAGTTGAAGACCGGTAAGACAAGAAAACAACAATGAAAGAGAAGCAAATGGTACTTGGAGATACTTACGACTGTAATTCCACTTCTGAGGAAACCTGGTCAGGTCCGCCACTATATGATCGATTCTGACGAAGAAATATTTGCACAACAATAGTCGACTTGCTTTATCATCCATCCTGGCCACCAACCCCTTCGTTCCACGATGTCTTAAATGTATCAGAATGCCTCTAAAAATGTAGGTGAGAATAAGTGCAGCAAATGGCGGAGGTCGACCTTACAACTGACCAGTTCCGCATACTTAGCCAGCATCCGAAATAACATATATAAGTAGGGGGGAGTTGTGCTAGGAAAATACCGTAGAAGCGGTAGAACACCTCGGCTAACCGGGGGACAGGAAGGGAGTAGCCAATCATGAAGAATTAGCATAAAAATCACAGAACCCTGGTCGATGAACCTGAATTATATTGCCCCCCATCGGGACGATCTCGACGTGAGAAGGGATATGGTATTTAGATTGCATGTCAGCTAATTCATCTGGACCCAACTCAGAACGCTCAGGAGCAGGAGCAGAAGTAGGAGCAAGTTCTTTAGGAAAATCATTTCTAACCGTAGGATTTTTGGCAATCACCTCCTCAACGGTGGGGAAGTTGTCATCCCCTTCGACCATGGGCTCCTCGCCGACAAGAGGAATGGCCACAGATAAAGGAGTGGCATCGAAAACTTCATCAAGATTGTGAGGGGAAGTTGACATAGTGACAATGTAATGTGTATACAATGAGATAAGAGAAAAGGGGTAGTGACTGGGAAAGAAATCAGAAATTGAAGATGAAGAAATTGCAAGAAATAGATGAGGAGATCACAGAAAGAATGTATCCTTAAGAAGAGGGAAATAGTGAAAGTTTCAAATGAGAAACCCCTCTCCTCTATTTATAGGGTTGGGTGGCATCAGAATCGAGGCCAAAAAGTCATCAATGGGACCAAAATCGAAACATCAACAGTGCAGACTGTGCAATGGGAAGACGCGTAATGATGACGTGCGTGGTGATGACATCATCCAACGTCACATACACCAACCATAGCCTTGTTTTCAACCATCAACCCGACTTCTACTGATCAGATCCAACCATCACGACCAAATTTCTCTCAGAACGAGTACGGCCATAGTCCGCTCATCAATGATGTTGAAGACCGTGACCTCAATGTTACAACCCTTATTAACGTACGATGGTTCATGCCATAAGTTAGCCGATGTAAATTTGAGAAGATATTATCTTTGAGATGATAAGAAGTTAATGCTATTGGTTTCCTAAATGATACAAGAGTGTATAAGGGTGGTTAACAAGTATTAGAAGTTAAACAAATAAAGGATGTTGTAACCCGTATTTTTGGGTAAACCTAGGGGTTCTTAACACTATCAAGAGGTCGTGTTTTAATTTATTTGAATCATATATTATCCGTATCATAAGTCTTGAAGTCAAACGAGCTATGAAACAAAAGTCGACAATTAAGGTCAAATTGGAGTTTTTATTTTGTTAAAGGTAAATAAACTCTTACTCTTCATGTATTTAAGATTTTCCAAGCCGCAGCTAGGTCATTGAAGCTAAAACTTGTTAAATATGTATAGAAAGGCTTGGTAGTAATGTTGTTCGTTGGTGGACGGTTTTGGGAGGATCAATATGATTATTAATGATTGTTTTGAATTGTGTGAAGTCATATATATAAAGGAGGTGCTTTATGTTTCATCGTAAAATAGGTTGTGGTCGATACATAACAGTGAGATGCTTAAACGATAACGATAGTTTCATTTGTCTTATTTATGCTTTCTTGCCTTACATGTTCTCTATCCTTACATGTGCGATGCCATGAAAGACTATACAACAAAAATTAGCCAACAAGCATACCAAACTATAAATGAGTCGCCATCGGTCTATGAGCCTCCAAAGGAGATTAAGTGCTACAACATTATCGAACAGGGCTCCGACATACCCATAATGTCTATAACAAAAATGCATACTAAGACCACGGCAAGCCCGGAGAAGGGATCTCGCCAGTAACCGCTGAACTGGGAAACCTACTATGGTGGGGGAGCTACGTCTACTTGTCTATCAGGACCTACAGCACGACATGCAACGTCCACAAATAAAAAGGATGTCAGTAAGAATAAAGTACTGAACATGTAAGGCAAGAAAGCATAAGTAAGAACAATAATGTAAATAGGGATAGAGAACAATTGATGTTGAGGGTGGTTAACAAGTATTAGAAGTTAAACGAATCAAGGATGTTGTAACCCGTATTTTTGGGTAAACCTAGGGGTTCTTAATACTCTCAAGAGGTAGTGTTTTAATTTATTTGAATCATATATTATCCATATCATAAGTCTTGAAGTCAAACGATCTATGAAACAAAAGTCGACAAAAGTTATTGCAACTTATGTTCTCTATCCCTATTTACATTATTGTTCTTACTTATGCTTTCTTGCCTTACATGTTCAGTACTTTATTCGTACTGAAATCCTTTTTATTTGTGGACGTTGCATGTCGTGCTGCAGGTCCTGATAGAGAAGTAGACGTAGCTCCCCCACCATAGTAGGTTTCCCAGTTCAGCGGTTACTGGCGAGATCCCTTCTCCGGGCTTGCCGTGGTCTTGGTATGCATTTTTGTTATAGACATTATGGGTATGTCAGGGCCCTGTTCGACAATGTTGTAGCACTTAAGCTCCTTTGGAGGCTCATAGACCGGTGGCGACTCATTTATAGTTTGGTATGCTTGTTGGCTAATTTTTGTTGTATAGTCTTTCATGGCAGCGTTGTAGCTCGTACCTTATATGTAGTTTCTTGGCAGTCTTGTCATCCCATGTTATGTATGTGTATGCCATTATCATTCATTTTTGGTTGTTCATGGTCCATATCTACCATTTATTTTTATCTCGTCGGACCTTAAAGATAATAAGGAAGGTTAGCTAAAATGTATGTTGGCGCTCGGCAAGTATGGCCCGGGTGCTAGTCATGATCCTCCAGTTTGGGTTGTGATAAAATTGGTATCAGATCCAGTCTGTCCTAGGGGCTGTCTATAAGTCTTGTCTAGTAGAGTCTTGATTATAGATGTGTAGTGTGCCACATTTATAATCAGGAGACTACGTGACATCTAGGGTTGTTACCTTCTTCCTGAATATAGATCCTGCGTAGAGTTAAGCCTTTAGTGTTCATCTCTAATATTAACATTGTTTTCTTTCAGCGATGCCTTCGACTAGGAAGCAAGATATTAGTAGACATATCGATACAGTTGCGGGATAGGGTACCAGTCAGGTGCCTCAAGCCAGAGCAAGCCAAAGTGTGGCTCAGAGTGAGATATCGTCTCACACCTCATCTACTCCGTCTTCTCCAAAGGATATTAGGAGGCACCCAGCACCACAAGTTCCTCCGTCTGGCACTACATATTAGGATATGCAGAGTGCGGTGCAGTTGTTGACTAGCTTGGTAGCTGCTCAGGCTCAGAGGCAGAATATCGGTGCTGTTGATAAATCGACTAGTACGATAGTTCGTGATTTTATTAATCTAGACCCCCAGTGTTTAGCGGATAAGAACCAAGGAGGACCCGCAAACTCTAATTGATCAGGTTCATCATACACTACGTGTTATGCATGCTACTGATACAGAGGCACTAGAGTTGGCTTCTTATCGATTTCGGGATTTAGCATTTTTCTGGTATGATAGTTAGGATAGATCTAGGGGCCCGAATACTCCTCCAGTTGTGTGGAAGGAATTTTCTGAGGCCTTTCTTCATCACTACCTGCCAATTGAGATACGACGAGCTAGAGCTGATAAGTTCTTGAATCTTAGACAAGGTAATATGAGTGAGGGAGAGTATAGTATGCAGTTTGATTCTTTATCAAGGTATGCTCCCCATATGGTGGCCGAGATGAGTGATAGGGTGCATCTGTTTGTGAACGGGTTGGGACAACATCTGATAAATGAGTGTACGATAGCCTCCTTGGTGGAGGGTATGGATATTTCCTGTATTCAGTCTTATGCCCAGACTCTAGAGGATCGTAAGCGCTAGCAAGGGGCATATAGGGAGCAGGATAGGGGCCAACATAAGAGGGCGAGATTTGTAGGGTATTCTCATGACTTCAGAGGCAGTGTGCAGTGTCAGGCCCCAGTCTTCGAGGAGCTTGGCGCCACATATAGCTTGTGCTCCTCCAATGTTTTAGAGGCGTCGGTATGATCGATTTACCTATTCTGGTCCAAGTCAGAGTTCGCGAGCATCAGGCTCGCATATCATAGGGATACTGGTCAGACGAGACCCCTAACACCCCATTGTGATCAGTGTGGCAAGGCACACATTGGACTGTGCCGTCGAGGTTTTAATGCATGTTATTCTTGCGGACAACCTGGCCATATGATGCAGGATTGTTGTAACAGAGAAGGTGGTGGTATGGCTCAACCGACTGGATCTGTGTCTGGTTCTTTCTCACTAGTTTGAACTCGAGCACGGGGTTTTCAGAAGTCGACAGGTCGTGGTAGAGGTGGAGGTGTAGTGCTGAGTTCGAGTGGTGCTCAAAATCGAACGTATGCTCTAGTAGGTCGACAGGATCTCGAGTCGTCTCTGGATGTTGTTACAGGCATATTGTCTGTGTTTTATTATGATATATATGCGTTGATTGATCCGGGATCTACATTATTATATGTTACACCCTTTGTGGCTAATAAGTTTGGCGTTAAACCTGAATTGATAAGTAAACCACTTGCGGTATCTACTCTGATAGGAGATTCTGTGATTGCTAGAAGGGTATATAGATGTTGCACAGTGATGATTTGTAGTCGTAAAACCTCAGCGAATTTATTTCAATTAGAAATGGTTCATTTCAATGTGATAATGGGAATGGACTGGTTGGCCTTATTCTATGCAAATGCTGATTGTTGTATGAAGATGGTTAGGTTTTAGTTTCCTGATGAACCCGCCATCAAATGGAAGGGGAACATTTCTACACCGAAAGGTAGTTTTATTTCCTGTCTTAAGGCAAGGAAGATGATCTCAAAAGGTTGCATTTATCATCTCGTTTGCATTAGGGATGCGGAGGCGAAGCCGCCTACTCTATAATCAATCCATGTGGTCAATGAATTTCCAGATGTTTTCCCAGATGAACTCCCAGTCCTTCTTCCTGAAAGGGAGATTGATTTCAGCATTAATGTATTGCCCGACACTCAACCCATATCTATTCCTCCATACAGGATGGCCTCGATAGAGTTCCGAGAGTTGAAGGCGCAATTGAAGGACTTGCTGGATAAGGGCTTCATTAGGCCTAGTACTTCACCTTGGGGTGCGCCAGTCCTGTTCATGCGGAAGAAAGACAGGTCATTAAGAATGTCTATCGATTATCGACAGTTGAATAAGTTTACTATAAGGAGCAAGTATCCACTTCCAAGGATTGACGACCTGTTTGTCCAACTTCAGGGTGCCGATTATTTATCCGAGATTGACTTACGTTAAGAGTATCATCAGGTGAGGGTTAAGGAGAAGGATATTCCAAAGACGGCCTTCCGGACAAGATATCGGCACTTTGAGTTCTTGGTGATGTCGTTCGGGATAACAAATGCCCCAGCAGCTTTTATGGATCTCATGAATATTGTATTCAAGCCCTATCTTGATGTGTTCATGATCGTATTCATTGATGAAATTTTGGTGTATTCTCGTTTGGAGGTGGAACATGCGGGCCATTTGATGATAGTATTACAGATGCTTCAGGATCGTAAGTTATATGCTAAGCTCTCCAAATGTGAATTCTGGCTGAACTCAGTAGCATTTCTTAGCCATGTGATATCTGACGAGGGTATTAGTGTCGACACTCAAAAGATCGATGCAGTAAAGAATTCACCAAGACCTACAACCCCATCAGAAGTCCGCAACTTCCTGGGGCTAGTAGGATATTATAGGAGATTTGTAGAAGGGTTTTCCTCTATATCAGCACCATTGACTAAGTTAACATAGAAAGCTACTAAGTTCCAGTGGTCTGACGCTTGTGAACAAACTTTTCAGGAGTTAAAGAATCGATTGACATCTGCGCCAGTGCTCACTCTCCCAGACGGAACAGAAGGTTATATGGTATATTGTGATGCCTCAGGTATAGGTTTGGGGTGCGTATTGATGCAACATGGGAAGGTTATTTCTTATGCATCAAGACAATTGAAGAAGCATGAAAATAATTACCTGACCCATGATTTGGAATTTGTTGTAGTAATATATGCTTTGAAGATATGGCGGAACTACTTAACGGCGTCCATGTTGACATCTACGCAGATCACAAGAGTTTAAAATACATCTTCAAACAGAAGGAGTTTAATATGAGGCAACGTAGGTGGCTTGAATTACTGAAAGATTATGATGTCGAGATGTTGTACCACCCCGGTAAAGCCAATGTTGTGGCAGACGCTCTCAGTCGTAAGTCAATAGGAATATTAGTACACATTGAGGCAGGTAGACAGGGGTTGACTAAAGAGCTTCATCAACTAGCCAATATGAGAATCAGATTGTTAGACTCTGATGGAGGAGGTGTTATTTTACAGAATACATCAGAATCATCTTTGGTAGCCGAGGTAAAAGAACGGCAATATGAAGATCCTACCTTAGTACAATTGAGAGAGAGAATTTAGCAGCGTAAAATTATGGCTTTTGACATCGCGAATAAATGGGGCACTGAGGTACCAGGGCCGATTATGTGTGCCAAATGTGGCAAGGTTGAGAGAGAAGATTGTGATTAAGATTCATCAATCCCGATATTCCATCCATCCCGACTTGACAAAGATACATCATGATGTTAAGGAGCAGTATTGGTGGGATAACATGAAGAAGTCTATTGCAAAATTTGTAGCCCAGTGTCCTAATTGTCAACAAGTAAAAATCTAACATCAGAAACCCAATGGATTGCTTTAGAATATAGAGATTCTGACCTGGAAATGGGAGGTGATTAATATGGACTTCATTAGTGTACTACCTCGCTCTTATCATAAGTTTGACTCTATATGGATGATAGTTGATCGACTTACAAAATGTGCCCATTTTCTGCCAGTTAAGACAACTTACACAACTGAATATTATGCGAAGTTGTATATCAAGGAGATTGTTAGGGTTCATGGTGTGCCGGTATCTATTATATCATGCTGAGGAGTGCAATTTGCAGCTAACTTTTGGAGGTCTTTTCAGAAGGGTTTAGGCACACAAATGAATCTCAGCACTGCATTCCATCCACAGATTGACGGACAGGCTGAACATACCATTCTGAAACTTGAAGATATGCTACGAGCATGTGTTCTGGATTTTAAAGGGAGTTGGGATGACCATATTCCACTCATAGAATTTGCCTACAATAATAGCTACCATTCCAGTATTAAAATGGTCATGCACGAGGCAGTATACGGGAGGAGATATAGATCACCACTTGGATGGTTCAAAGTCGGTGAAATAGAACTATATGGGCCAAATTTGATTAACCAAGCCATTGAGAAGGTGAAACTGATACAAGAGTGGCTGAGGACGACGCAAAGTAGGAAAAAGTCTTATTCGGATGTCTGACGTCGTGATCTAGAGTTTGAGGTTGGTGATTGGGTTCTCCTGAGGATCTCGCCGATGAAGAGTGTCATGCATTTTGGGAAGAAGGGTAAGCTGAGTCCACGGTATATCGGTCCGTACAAAATTCTTCGATGAATTGGACAGGTTTCTTATGAGTTAGAATTGCTATAAAAATTGGAAACTTTCCACCCGCTATTCCATGTATCTATGTTAAAGAAATGTATTGGAGACCCTTCTCGGGTTGTCCTTATCAAAGATGTACAAGTTATAGAGGATCTATCATATGAAGAGGTGCCAGTGGCTATATTACATCGACAAGTCCACAAGCTGAGAACAAAGGATGTAGCTTCCGTCAAAGTATTGTCGAGGAATAAGAACATGGAAGAAATGACATGGGAAGCAGAAGCGGAGATGAAGTATAAATACCCTTACCTATTCCAAATTCAAGATAACGAGGATGCCAGGGGGATGCAGGATGCATTATAAGGTTAAATGGCTCTATGAGGTAAGTAGTAGCTTGAAAATACTCTTCCTTAATACAAAATGGTTATATACAGATAATGTACATATCCATAATGCTTATATCCATAATGCTTTGTATAATCTTGTGAAACTATACGTTGGTTTTAACTGCTTGCATGTTTGTCTAATATCCATTTTATAGGGGAAACTCGGCCGGAAATTTCTGTTGGAATCCACGATGAGTTAGGCTCCCCATAAACCCTTACATTCGAGGACGAATGTTCCTAAGGGGGGAAGGATGTTACAACCCATTTCCATAAGTTAGTCGATGTAAATATGAGAAGATATTATCTTTGAGATGATAAGAAGTTAATACTATTGGTCTTAAATGATACAAGAGTGTATAAGGGTGGTTAACAAGTATTAGAAGTTAAACGAATCAAGGATGTTGTAACCCGTATTTTTGGGTAATCCTAGCAGTGATTAATATTCTCAAGAGGTAATTTTTAAAGGTATTTTAATCATATATTATCCGTATGAAGTCAAACGATTTATGAAACAAAAGTTGACAAAAGTTGTCGCAACTTATGTTCCTAATTTTACTTAAACTTTAGGTCAAATCTTACTAAAATTTTATCCGAATTTACTTGGAATTAAGGGGTGATATACCTACCAAATTTAAAATCTATGATTGTAGTTTTCAACACATTAAACCATTCATCGATACGATCTTGGAGTATATAGATATTCACATTTTTGCGAGACTGTGCCAAGCAGCTCTCTATGGGGCACACATAGGCGGTTTAAAACATATATATATATATATATATATATATATATATAAGATGCCTCAAACCCGTTTTTAGTCACTATTTTTCAGTATATTCAGACCTTAGAACCCTAAAAACACTATCTCAAGTTTCTCTCATGATCCAAGACTAAAACAAATGGCAAACAACACAAATCAAGTGTTGGAAATCCGCGGGGCTAGTATCTTTCTTGTTCTTCTAGTTGTTGATGATTTATGTGTTGTTCCAGATCCTGTGGGAGGTTGTTTTAAGTTGTTTATGTTCTATAAATACTCCCTCAAGTTCTTTATATTAACCCTAGGTGATTTCAAGTCTTCTAAAGTGATTCTAGTGCCGAAAAACTCTAATTGATTGCTAGTTTTGCTTCCTTTATTTAAAGGTAAGTAACCCCTTAATTTACATGTATTTAAGATTTTCCAAGTTGCAGCTAAGTCATTGAAGCTAGAACTTGTGAAATATATATCGAAATGCTTGGTAGTAATGTTGTTGGTTGGTGGATGATTTTTTGAGGCTCAATATGATTATTATTGATGTTGTTTTGGATGTTTGGTGATTTTTTGAATTGTGTGAATTCATATATATAGGGGAGGTTTTGCCCGTTTCATTGTATAATAGGTTGTGGTCGATACATAATAGTTACGACGCTTAAACGATAATGATAGTGTCATTTCTCTTATTGTAGACCATGGAGTCGTGAAATTTGCATAGCTTGAGGTTGGGATGTATATATACAAGGTATGCTGGGATATCCCTTTCCTTATTTTTCACGACTCCGATTGTACATAATGCAATGAACGAGCTTCCAAAGATACTCTACTCTTAGAAGCTAGCAGTACCTAAATTGTTTCCCTTCTTATGGAACAATTGATGTTGAGGATTCTTCTCTTATTCTTATGTTAACAATGTTGGTACATTCTAATTCTTATAAGATTCTTGATAAATATTTAATCTTAATAACGAGTACGGAGAATATCGACCTTACGTCACTCCGAAAGGTTCCGAATATGATTCCAATGAGTCTAGTATGGAACCTATTGTGCAACCACTAATCAGTTGGGTTTTATTTACTCTACCGAGCCACGTTATAGTCGGCCGGGTATGGAACCTATTGTGCAACCACTGATCAGTTGGGTTTTACCGAGCTCCACGTGGTCGGGTACGATTCTACCGAGCCTTATGATGGCCGGGTATATTTTACCGAGCCTATTACGGTCGGGTAGATATGATGATGATGATGCTCACAAAGGCATATGTTTTAAAATTTTGTATATATACATGTATGTATCATACATTTCATGTCGGTAGCCCAGAGAGGTAGCCAGATATTACAAATTTTATATTCTCTATCCCTGTTTACATTAATGTTCTTACTTATGATTTCCTGTCGTACATACTCAATAATTTATTCGTACTGACGTCCTTTTTATTTATGGATGCTACATGTTATGTTGCAAGTCCTGATAGACAGGTAGACGTAACTCCCCCACCATAGTAGGCTTCCCAGTTCAGCGGTTATTGGCGAGATCCCTTCTCCGGAATTACCGTGGTCTTGGTATGCATTTTTTTTATAGACATTATGGGTATGTCGGGACCATGTTCTGATAATTTTGCAGCACTTATAATCCTTTAGAGGCTCATAGATAGGTGTCGACTCATGTATAGTTTGGTATGCCTTCTTGGCTACTTTTTGTTGTATAGTCTTTCATGACAGTGTTGTAGCTCGTACCTTATATGTATTTTCTTGGCAGTCTTGTCATCGCATATTATGTATGTTCATGCCATTATCGTTCATTGTTGGTTGTTCATGATCCATATCTACAATTTATATTGATCTCGTTGGCTTTTAAAGATAATAAGGAAGGTTAGATAAAATGTACATTGGTGCTCGGCAAGTATGGCCCGGGTGCTAGTCATGATCCTCAAGTGACACTCAATAAGCGGAGGGACTAACTGTATTAGTCAAAATTTGTGATTTGATAGCCATATTGGTCGTGGTCGAAGTCTAAGCCAATCACGATTTAGTGATGAAGAGTCAATATCAGGAGAGCTAATGCCGTGGTCGTGTAAATATTATAAGAAAGCAACGATAAGATGAGTTTAGGGAATGGAGAGGGAGTATTCCATTTGAATATTCCTTTGGTTGTACTTTTTTAGGGTTTCTAAAGAAGGTTCCCTATAAATAGGAAGAGAAAAAGAAAAAAAAGGGATCTTGAACCTTTTGAGAAGAACAAGCTTGTAAAGTTTACAACAAAGAATATACAAAGCTTGTCTTTTCCAATGATTCCTTAATTTTAATACACCTTTTCGTTCACAAGATCCAAGATTCTTGTGTTCATTTACATTTTACACTATTCACGTTCCTGACTAGGAGAAGATTCGCCCAAGTCATTCAATATTTGGGTCATACATTCCTCTTTATTACATTTATTGTCATTGCATGTATTTATTCTACACCCCTTTTTGGAATATTCATTGATAATCATTGTACACGATTGGCTTATATCTAATATTGCTGGGCTTAGCTCAATCTTACTTCCACGTCCAACTTCCAGATCTAGTAGTCATTAAATTTAACCAATATTCATCCCTTATCCTAATTATTAATTTGTTGGAAAAAAAGGTCAATACTTGTTTGACCAAACAACACCCTACGCCCACAACTAGGCATAAATAGGCACGCATTCAGTTTGCGATTGGCATGATTTCAGTTCAACACTAGAGAAAGATATAGCACATAGATTATTGGTTTGGAATGACCTACACATTAGGTTAATTAGTACTTATGTAACCAATGTTCCTTTCACCAACTACACTAATTTCCTTGCTCATCTTTATTAGTATTATACTTACTAAGTTACTATCTAGTCAATAATATATCAGCTCTTCCAATTGAGTCTTTTATTGATGCTGAAGTGAACAATCAAAAACTATTTTTCCCCTGCAGTTAATTATCTTCCTCCATTAATGACCCTCCTGATTTAATTTCTTGATGGTGCCAACAACATTATCAGAAACTCTTCAAAAATCTGAAACTAAATTCACTTTTGAGGTTTCAAACTCTCAGCCACAAGTTGAAGCTTCTGTAGGAGCAGATGAGAAAACTTCACCTTCTCCTTCTCCTGCTACTGATGCAACAATGCAAATTGCAGCTCTGTCTACAGCTACTGATAAATCTTTACAGAATTCTCAAAATGCTGATAATCATGTATTTTTCACTAATTTCCTTCTTTTCCTTTAAATGGTTAAAATTTATTTTGTAGCTTTTACTGCATTTTTTATATGTTTCTTTTACGTACTCAGTGTTGAGTAAACTTGAGTTTATATAAGAATGGCGGCTCAAGCATGTAAAAAATAGTGTTTTCCCTGAATTTATAGTTGTTAATACCAATCCTAATTTAATGAGTAATCAAGAGATGATTAGCTGAAGTAAGCCGGGGAGATAACAATTAGTTACTCCTATACTAAATTAAAAAGAAGTGCTAGAAATTTTGAACTCACGACGTTCTTTGTTCATTAGTCCTTTTTCTTTTTTTTTTCCTTTCTTATCTAGAATCTAGGGTGTTTCGTGTTACGTTAGCGATAACGTGTTTCATACACTTTCCTATTACATGTTTCTAATTAATTTGTAAATCTAACATATTTATTTTATTTTATATATGATTATACACATGTTAATGTAATTAAACGGTGAAATATATCCAGTAATTTTGTGCGGTTTCCTTTTTTCTTTTCAAGCTTACAGAGCTAGCTTATGTCGCGTCAAAAGATTATTAAACTCATTTACGTACGTTGAATTCCACTTTTGATCAGATGTTATCAATCAAATATTGAGTTCGGTTATTTTTAAGTTAGAACAATATAGAAGCATGCAAATAATGTAATAGGACAGCACGATATGTTCAAAAAAAGTTTTTCAGTTCCTTTACTTTTACTTATCTTTTCTTTAGTATTCCTCTTTTTTTTTTTAGCTTTTCTCAATTATGGGGAAGGGGGAACGAAAAGGTGGGGTTTGTATGTTGGCTAATGAAGAAAAAAAAATACTTTCACGCCTACAATGAGTGGCATGTAACCAAAATACTAGAGACGGTTTACCTTTAACAAAAAATAATAATTAAAATACTCATAAATTACTACACACTATAACAAATATTTGCCGCATGTTTGACTTAGCTGCTTGCTTTATCCGAAATGATGACGATTGATAAATAACTTTTCGCGTGTACTTTCTGTAAGCATATCTCCTTTCAATAAATTCTCGATAAATAATTTATCGAATTTATTATTTACTTTTTCTAATCATATATATATATATATATATATATATATATATATATATATATATATTATTTTTAGTTTAAGCGATTGGATGGACATATATTTAGGTTATTCTTCTAATTCTTTTATAAAATGGTTAAGGGTCGGATTTACCCTTCTACTATCATAAATAACCTTATTTATTCCCCGTTTGAGTTTCTTATAAAAAATGTCCCCATTGTTATACATTAGTTGCACATTTATCCCTCACCCATTAAAAACACCCTCCCAGATTTTTAAGGAGCACGTGGCATCCTTTGATTGGACCAGATAAATTAACCTCGACCCATTGGTTTAGACTAGTCCATTTTCCATCGAGCCTTTCATCTCCCTCATAAAGAAAAGACATAGGGTTCATTCTAATCACTATTTTCAGCTCCATTGTAAATTCTTTCTCTGCCATTTCTTTATTCTTCGCTTAACATACATTAGGTTGTGATGATTTTCCACCATAGCAAGTTTCTTCATGTCAAAAAGTAGTTATTCATCAAATAGGAGGTTCCATTGTGGAGAAATTTCCAACCACTTCACTTCAATGACTTCATATATAATCCCGGAAGAAGATTCTTTAAGTTCTCTAAACCCTTGTATTATTGGTTCATAATTACAAGTTGTATGCTTTGTGTTTTGTAGATAAGCTCGTGCGGTTATTGGGAATGGCAAGATGATGTGTTACCAGATCGAGCGCTCATTACAATTAACAATATGAATTACAAATTGGATGCCGCTATTGTTAAACTCAACAATATGAAGTCGACGTTGGATGCGATTATTCTTGAAAGGAACAGATTAAAGGAAAGAGTGGATGGCTTGAAGGCTTTAAAGAATTCGGAAGCGAACAAAGACCGTAAATTGGAAGAGAAAGTCCTAATGAAGTGAAGTTGATATACGAAGTGCAACTTTTCAAGTTTTTGTATTGGTACTTAAGTTGTAATGTTTTGGTACTTAAGTTAGGAACTGTTTCCAGGTTTTCATGGCTTCATGTTTTTGTACTTTTCAGCTGTTCATGGCTTCATGTTGTGGTACTTAGTGAACTTAGTTCAGCTTGGAAAATATGTACTCATTTTACATATTTGCATCTGGTGTAAACATATTTGATTAGTAATAGAAACTTGGTAAACGAGTTAAACTTGGTGTAAACATATTTGATTAGTAATAGAAACTTGGTAAACGAGTTAAACTTGGTGTAAACATATGTTTCATTCAAAACTTAGTTCTGCATCTGTATAACAGTAACTAAAATTCGCTTAACAAATCTGCATCTGTTTACAGCAGTAGACAAACAAATCTGAAACAAACTAAAATCTGAATTTTGCTTAACAACAGAATTAATCTACATTTTGCTTAACAACACAACTAATCTATAGTAGACAAACAAATCTGAAACATAGCAGTAAACAAACAAATGTATTGTCACGACCCAAAATCCTAACCGGGGTCGTGATAGCGCCCAACAGCGGGGTCAGGCAAGCCGACTCTTAATTTACTAAAGGTTCCTTCTTATTAGATTAAACACTTTAAAATATACTTAGATTTTAAAAGTTAAAACATGATTCGACAAGGATAATAGTCAGTTTTAATCATAATAGTCATGAAGAGGAATAGCCAATATATATATATATACACACCCGTAAACAAAATAACAACTACGTGTGTGCCAGGAACTAGTGTCACAAGTCCTACGGGCATACTAACAAAATATACAAAACATAATATACAATCTCACTATCTGAAAGAACTAGACGGGAAATAAGCAAAAGAAAACTCCAAGGTGTTGTCGAGGATCGTCAGGAGAAGCACCTCACCGTGAAGTCGGGTCTAACTGAGATCAGAATCGAGCTCCGGTCTGATAACCAGATACACCGGCCTAAGAACCTGTACAATTAAGTACAGAAGTGCAGCATGAGTACATAAACAAATATGTACCCAGTAAGTATCCCGCCCAACCTCGAAGAATTAGTGAGGAGAGGTAGACGTGATACTTACTAGGGTCAATATTTTCTAAATAACATGAATTAATAGGGACTAGGCAGGCATAACAGTCGTAGAAATCACAAAGAGATAAATCATCAAGTATAGTTGTATTTACCTCTACATGTCAAATTTCACTAGCACATAATGTACTGAATTCCCTTATTAACATGAACCAGTTTATACAATTACAACAAATTCCCAGTAAATCATACAACACATAATAGGCCGGAAACGTACGGCCGAAACGTCGCGAAAAATAAATGTGCATTGCCGAGGGCCGAACGGCTCGAACCATAGATGCATCTACCCCGCTCGCGAATCGAACATGCGACACGGTTGACATAATAGTAGGTCTATTCCGCTCATGAATCATACATGTGACGCGGTGCCGCATACATACATAAAATTATCAATTTTTAGGGAATTATCATAGATTATTCTTTAAGGCAAGAACCTAAGCGATATGTCATGGACCACTGCTTCCTAATGTTCTCACGCCAAATCAAGGATAATAAGCAACTCAAAATATGTTTAGAAATACATGTAAGGCACATATAAGCATGCTCGTGAGTCCTACAACTACCCAACATAACATAGTAGTAGCTACGCATGGACTCTCGTCACTTCATGCATGCGTAGCCCCCGAAAATAAGGACATGCAATTTTTTATAATCAGCTATGGGGACAATTCCCTATTACAAGGTTAGAAAGGAGACTCACCTCGTGTCGAATCTACTCCCCGGACCAAGAACGCGCCCGAAACTCCGAATTCTACACCCGAGGACTCGAAACTAGCCAAATGTTATACACATTAATTAATTTATGCTCAAAGTATGGAAATTCTCCTACTACTAAGTCAATTCGCCATTCTTGAAGAAATTCTAAAATCCAACCCCGGGCCCACATGCTCGTATTCCATAAATTCTCGAAGGGAATACTCACCCATAGCCTAAGGACCCTTAATACATAATTTCTACTTGACTCATAGCTAATTCACGGTAAAATTCTCAAATTATCGAAAGCCCTAGGTTACTACCTCATTCTTGATTATTCACTAATTAAGGTAGTTAATTAAGCAAGTAATCCATGCATGAAGCTAATATTAGAGTAGAATTTACTTACCTCCAATGACCAGGTCGTTTTCCCCTCTAAAATGATGGAAATCGTCCAAAGGAAGAAGAAGAAGATAAGGAAAATGACTTAAATCCCGTGTATAAAAAGACATTGTATGAACAGTGTTTCTACACTTGCGGCTCGAGGACTGCACCTACGGTCTTGCACCTACGAAAACAGACGAGGAAGCCTGGGCCCGCACCTGCGGAGTAGAGACCGCACTTGCGGCCTCGCTCCTGCGGAACTTTATCCGCACCTGCGAGAATTATCCTGACTGCTGGGGGTCGCACCTCCGAGGCTGGGACTGTAGGAGCAGTCCCGCACCTGCGATTGGGCAACCGCACCTGCGGTCACATAAGAACAGGTGCACCATAAGCTATTTCAGCTGGGTTTCGGCCTCGTGTGGTGTCCGGGAGGCACTTGGGCCCACTCGAGCCCCCGTCCAAGTATACCAACAAGTCCCAAATCATAATACAGACTCACTCGAGCCTTCGGAACACCCAAAACAATGTTAAAACTCAAAACCCCTAGAACCAAACTTAGGAACTTTAAGTTTTCTTGACTTCACTAACAACGCACCGAACTGACCTACGCAACTTGGAATGACACCAAATTTTGCAGGCAAGTCATAAATGACATAACAGAACTATTCCCGATCTCGAAATTCTGTTCGGACCTTGATATCGCAAAAACACGTCCCAAAACATAATAGGAACTTACAGAACTTTCATTTCAATATTGGGCGCCGAAATGCTCCCGGGTCATCAGAAACCCATTCCGAACATACGCCCAGGTCCGGAATCATCATACGAAGCTACCGGAATCGTCGAAACTCAATTCCGAGGTCGTTTACTAAAAATGTTAACCGAAGTCAAACTTGGCCTTAGATACCAACCCTAAGGAACCAAATGCTCCTATAGCACTCTAAACACCTCCAAATCCCAGACCACCAGTCCCCGCAAGTCACAAATCATAATAAGCCACTATGGGAAGTTTCATTTAGGGGAACGGGGTCCGATAATGCAAAATGACCGGTCGGGTCGTTACATGCTCCTCCTTTTAAAAAAATGTTCATCCTAGAACGGGTCTAGAATCATACCTGAAGTGATGAATAAGTGTGGATATCTACTCCGCGTGTCCTCCTCGAAATCTCAGGTCGCCTTCTCAACTGGTTAGCCCTTCCACTTGACCTTTACGAAAGAAACTCTCTTGGACCTCAATTGGCGGTCCTGTCTATCAATAATAGCAGCTGGCTCCTCCTCGTAGCCCAAACTCTCATCCAACTAAATAGTGCTGAAATCAACCATGTGAGAGAAGTCGGCGTGGTACCTTCGGAGCATGGATACATGAAAAAATGGATGAACTCCTGATAAACTGGGAGGTAAGGCCAGCTCATAAGTAACCTCCCTGACTCGCCTCAACACCTCGAAGGGACCTATAAACCTCGGGCTCAGCTTGCCTTTCTTCCCAAACCTCATAATTTCCTCCATAGGCGAGACTTTAAACAGGACCCTATCTTCCTCCATAAATGATACATCACGCGCCCTCTGATCCGCGTAACTCTTCTGTCTGAATTGTGTTGTGCGGAGCCTCTCCTGGATCAACTTCACTTTCTCCAAATCATCCCTCACTAGGTCGGTTCCATATAACTTAGCCTCGCCGGGATCAAACCACCCGATAGGAGAACGACATCGCCGACCATACAAAGCCTCAAATGGTGCCATCTCAATGTTGTACTAGTAACTATTATTGTAAGAAAACTCGGCCAAAGGCAAGAACTAGTCCCATTGACCTCCGAAGTCAATCACACATGCCCTGAGCATGTCCTCCAATATCTGAATTGTACGCTCCGACTGACCATCAGTCTGAGGGTCAAATATTGTGCTGAAGTCTATATGGGTACCCATCTCCCTATGCAATGCTCTCCAGAAGTGCGAGGTGAACTGAGGACCTCGATCTCATATAATGGATACCGGCACACCATGCAACCGGACTATCTCCCAAATGTAGATCTGGGCCAACCTCTCAGAAGTATAAGTAGTAGCTACTGGAATGAAATGCGCCGATTTGGTTAATCTATCCAAAATGACCCAAACCATGTCAACCTTCCGCAAAGTCCGAGGCAAGCCAACCACGAAGTCCATAGTGATGCGCTCCTATTTCCACTCAGGAATGGGCATCTGCTGAAGTAGGCCTCCCGACCTCTGGTGCTCATACTTCACCTGTTGGCAATTAAGACACCTAGCTATATACTCCACAATGTCCTTCTTCATTCGCCTCCACCAGTAATGTTACTTCAAATCACGATACATCTTCGTAGCACCAGGATGAATAGAATACCGAGAATTGTGTGCCTCCTCTAGAATCCTCTCCCTCAAGCCATCAACCTTAGGAACACATAAGCGGCCCTGAAGTATCAAAACACCATCGTCGCCAATAATAACCTCCTTGGCCCTGCCCTGAACCACTGTATCTCGTAGCTCATCCAAACACGGATCATCATACTGTCGAGCCTTGATCTCCCCAATAACAAAGACTGAGCAACCACATGTGTAAGAACTCGATGAGGCTATGAAATGTCTAATCTCACTAGGCGATTAGCCAAGGACTGAATGTCAAAGGCTATAGGTCTCTCCTCTGCTGCAATATAAGCCAAGCTACCCATACTCTCTGCCTTCCTGCTCAAAGCATCTGTTACCACATTTGCCTTGCCCGGGTGATAAAGAATGGTGATATCATAATTCTTCAACAACTCAAGCCATCTGCACTACCTCAAATTAAGATCCTTCTGCTTGAACAAGTGCTGCAAGCTACGGTGGTCTGTATAAACCTCACAGGACACTCCATACAAGTAGTGCCTCCAAATCTTAAGAGCATAAACAATCGCCGCCAACTCCAAATCGTGCACAGGGTTATTCTTCTCATGAACCTTCAGCTGGCGTGAAGAATAAGCAATAACTCTCCCCTCCTGTATCAACACACATCCCAAACCAATGCGTGAGTCGTTGCAATACATTCTGTACATCCCCGAACCGAAAGGCAATGCTAGAACTGGTGATGAGGTCAATGCTGTATTGAGCTTCTGAAAACTCTTCTCACACTCGTCAGACCATCGGAACGGGGCATTCTTTTGAGTCAATCTAGTCAATGAAGCTGTAATAGAAGAGAACCCCTCCACAAATCGGCGATAATAGCCTGCTAGGCCCAAAAAGCTCCTGATCTCTGTAGTTGAAGTAGGACACGACCAACTCTGAACCACCTCGATCTTCTGAGGATCAACCTTGATACTCTCTCCGGATACCACATGCCCCAAGAATGCCACGAAATCCAACCAGAATTCACACTTGGAGATCTTAGCATATAGCTTTTGTTCTCGCAAAGTCTGGAGCACAACTCTCAAATGTTGCTCGTGCTCCCACAAGCTACGTGAGTAAATCAAAATGTCATCAATGAAGACAATGACAAAGGAATCAATATACGGCCTGAACACCGTATTCATCAAGTCCATGAATGCTTCTGGGGCATTAGTCAGACCAAAAGACATCACCAGGAACTCATAATGGCCATATCTCGTACAAAAACAGTCTTCGAAACATCTGAAGCCCGAATCCTCAACTGATGATACCTCGATCTCAAATCAATCTCAGAAAACACAGGAGCACCTTGCAACCGGTCTAACAAATCATCAATGTGCGGCAAAGGATACTTGTTCTTAATGGTAACTTTGTTCAACTAGCGGTAATCAATAAACATCTGCATGGACCCATCCTTTTTCTTCACAAATAGAACTAGAGCACCCCACGGCGATACACTCGGCCTGATGAACCCCTTAGCTAACAACTCTTCAAGATGCTCCTTCAAATCCTTCAACTCTTTCGGAGCCATTCGGTACGGAGGAATAGATATAGGCTGGGTGCCTGAAGCTAAATCAATGCAGAAATCAATACCACGATCCGGAGGCATGCCCGGAAGGTCCGAAGGAAATATATCAGCAAATTCTCGAACAACTGGCACTGAATCAATCGTCAGAGACTCGGCGGTGGTGTCCCGCACATAAGTAACATAGACCGGACAACCCTTCTCAACCATATGTCGAGCCTTCAAGAATGAAATAACCCGGCTGGCTGTACTAACTGAGGAACCTCTCCGCTCCAGCCTAGGTGATTTGGGCATGGCTAAAGTAATTATCTTGGCATGGCAATCTAGCACGACATGATAAGGAGATAGCCAATACATGCCCAAAACAATCTCGAAATCAACCATGTCGAGCAATAAGAGATTCGCTCAAGTCTCGAATCCACAAAACGAAATCACACAGGACCGATAAATCCGGTCTACAACCATAGAATCGTCCATGGGAGTGGACACATAAATAGGGGAACCCAAGGACTTACGAGGGACATCCAGAAAATGAGCAAATAAAACCGAAACATAGGAATAAGTGGATCTTTGATCAAATAACACCGATGCATCTCTACCACATACTGTAATAATACTTATGATCACGGCGTCTGAGGCCACTGCATCTGGTCTGGCCGGGATAACATACAATCTATATGGGAGCACCGGAAGACTGAGCCCCGGCAGAATGAACACGAGCTGGCTGACTTCTGCTGGAATGAATAGGGGCCGGCAGAGCTCCCCCTGCCTGGCCTCCACCTTTGGGATGACCTTTACCAGTCTGCCCTCCACCTCTGGGTAGACAAACCGCCGGTGCTGAAAATGTAGGCTGATAGCTTTGCTGAATGGACTTGCCCTGAAGTTGGGGACAAGTCCTCCTCATATGGACTGGGTCCCCACACTCATAACATCTAGCTGGTGGCATGCCCTACTGCCCTGAAGAAGGACCCTGGACAGCTAGGGGATGGGAAGAACTCTCCGGCATGGCACTGAAGTAAGGAATAGAAGACCCTTGATGACCGGAATACCCACCTGAGGAACCCTGAATGGCTGGTGGGCAAGTAGGAACTCTCTGTCATGGCGCTGAAATAGGGCCTCACTGGAGCACCACGGGGAGGTGGCGGAGGAGCTGAATATGGAGGCCTGCTAGACTGGCCTCTACCGAACTGACCTCTACACCTTGCTGGGAAACCTCTGAAATCTCCTCAAAATATAGCCCTCTATCCTACTGACTTTGCTCTCTACCTCTCGAACGATAACCCTCAATCCGGCGAGCTATCTCGACCGCAAGCTGATAGGGAGTCCCCATCACCATATCTCGGGCCATATTGACCCTAATACCTGAGGTGCAGCCCTGCTACAAATCTCCGCACTCTTTCAGCATCAGTAGGAAATATCATAAGGGCATGACGGGACAACTCAAAAAACCTGGCCTCGTAATCTGTCACTGACATCTGCCCCTGCTCCAGCTGTTCAAGCTGATATCGCAACACTTCCCTCTCGGAGTGAATTGGTCTTAACTGATAGAAGGAGAACCTTTTGGTCTACCTAGGATATAGGACTGCCACCATTTGCGGGCCTTTCCCTCAAGTTGGAATGTAGTGAAGTCCACTCCATGGGACTCCAGAATCCTCATGTTGTGCAGTATGTCCCTGAACCTATAAATAAAGTCCTAGGAATCCTCGCCCTTCTCAACCCCGAAGATAGGAGGGTGCAATCGGGTCCACCTATCCAGTAACTTCTGCGGATCACCGTCTGCAGCTGATCTGAGCTCAGGTGCTGCTGCTACTGGCTGGGCTTCGCCCGCGGGCTGTGTACCCAGGGTATGATAAAGTGTTGCGGTCTGGCCGGCAACCTGGGCAGTAGGGGTCTGGGCTCCCCCTCCTGCATGAGATGTGGCAGGATCCGCTGGAAATAAACCATCTTGGGACATAGTGTCCATGAATCGCATCATACGGCCCATGATCTCCTAGAATCCTGGCACCGTTATAAAGTCCACTGGAGCAGGACCTGCTGGGGTCACCTCACCCTGATCCTCTATAGTAGGGTCCTCTGGTGGTGGTATGACTGGAATAGCTCGGGGACGCCCTTGTCCCCTACCTCAGGCTGGTGCCTTCCCTCGGCCTCTGCCACGGCCTCGAACAATGAGGGTAGCGGTTCCTCTCGGGTCTGAAACATCGGATGCATGCGCCCTCACCATCTGTGAGAGAAATAGAAGAATGAAATTTAGTAAACCCTTGATTGCACGATAGAATAAAAGTAAGGAGAGGTTTTCCTAACACCGTATAGCCTCCCGAAGATAAGTACAGACGTCTCCGTACCGATCCGGAGGACTCTACTAGGTTTGCCCGTGACTTGTGAGACTTACGTGAACCTAGTGCTCTGATACCATGTTGTCACGACCCAAAATCCTAACCAGGGTCGGGATGGCGCCCAACAGTGGGGTCAGGCAAGCCGACTCTTAATTTAGTAAATGTTCCTTCTTATTAGATTAAACACTTTAAAAGTTAAAACTTGGTTCGACAAGGATAATAGCCAGTTTTAATCAAAATAGCCATGAAGAGGAATGAGCTAATATGTACATATATACAGACCCGTAAACAAAATAACAACTACGTGTGTTCCAGAAACTAGTGTCACAAGTCCTATGGGCATACTAACAGAATATACGAAACATAATATACAATACCAATGTCTGAAATAATTAGAAGGGAAATAAGCAAAAAAAAACTCCAAGGTGCTTCCGAGGATCGTCAGGGTCAACATTTTCTAAATAACATGAATTAATAGGGACTAGGCATCCATAACAGTCGTAGAAATCATAAAGAGATAAATTATCAAGTATAGTTGTATTTAGCTTTATACGTCAAATTTCACTAGCACATAATGTACTGAATTCCCTTATTAACATGAACCAGTTTATATAATTACAACAAATTCCCAGTAAATCATACAACACATAATAGGCCGGAAACGTACGGTCGAAACGTCACGAAAAATAAATGTGCACTGCCGAGGGTCAAACAGCCCAAACCATAGATGCATCTATTACCCCGCTCGCGAATCGAACATGCGACGCAGTTGACATAATAGTAGGGCTATTCCGCTCACGAATTATACATGTGACGCGGTGTCGCATACATACATAAAATTATCATTTTTTAGGGAATTGTCATAGATTATTCTTTAAGGCAAGAACCTAAGTGAGATATCATGGACCACAACTTCCTAATATTCTCATGCCAAATCAAGGATAATAAGCAACTCAAAATATGTTTAGAAATACATGTAAGGAACTTATAAGCATGCTCGTGAGTCCTAGAACTACCCAACATAACATAGTAGTAGCTATGCACGGACTCTCGTCACTTCGTGCGTGCGTAGCTCCCCCCCCCCCAAATAAGGACATGCAATAGTTTATAATCACCTATGGGGACAATTCTCTCTTACAAGGTTAGAAAGGAGACTCACCTCGTGTCGAATCTACTCCCCGGACCAAGAACGCGCCCGAAACTTCGAACTCTACACTCGAGGACTCGAAACTAGCAAAATGTTATACACATTCATTAATTTATGCTCAAAGTATGGAAATTCTCCTACTACTAAGTCAATTCGCCATTCTTGAAGATATTCTAAAATACAACCCCGGGCCCACATGCTCGGATTCCAAAAATTCCCGAAGGATACTCACCCATGGCGTAAGGACCATTAATACATAATTTCTACTTGATTTCATAGCTAATTCACGAGGAAATTCTCAAATTATCGAAAGCCCTAGGTTACTACCCTATTCTTGATTTTTCACTAATTAAGGTAGTTAATTAAGCTAGTAATCCATGCATGAAGCTAATATTAGAGTAGAATTTACTTACCTCCAATGACCAGGTCGTTTTCCCCTCGAAAATGGTGGAAATCGTCCCAAGGAAGAAGAAGAAGAAGATAAGGAAAATGACTTAAATCTCGTGTATAAAAACACACTGTCTGAACAGTGTTTCCGCACCTGCGGTCTCGCACCTGCGAGCCAAGGTTCGCACCTGCGAAAATGGACGAGGAAGCCTGGGCCCGCACTTGCAGAGTGGAGACCGCACCTGCAGCTCCGCACCTGCGAGAATTGGCCTGACCGCTGGGGGTCGCACCTGCGAGGCTGGGACCGCAGGAGCGGTCCCGCACCTGCGATTGGGCAACCGCACATGCGGTCACATCAGAGCAGGTGCACCATCATCTATTTCAGCTGGTTTTTGGCCTCGTGTGGTGTCCGGGAGGAACTTGGTCCCACCCGAGCCCACGTCCAAATATACCAACAAGTCCCAAATCATAATACAGACTCGCTCGAGCCTTCGTAACACCCAAAACAACGCTAAAACTCAAAATCACACCTCAAAACCACTAGAACTAAACTTAGGAACTTTAAGTTTTCTTAACTTCTCTAACAACGCGCCGAACTGACCTACACAACTCGGAATGACACCAAATTTTGCAGTCAAGTCATAAATGACATAACGAAACTATTCCTGGTCTCGAAATTCCGTTCGGACCTCGATATCACAAATACACGTCCCAAACCATAATAGGAACTTAAGGAGCTCTTATTTCAATATTGGGCGCTGAAATGCTCCCAGGTCATCAGAAACTCATTCCGAACATACGCCCAGGTCCAGAATTATCATAAGAAGCTACCGAAATCGTCAAAACTCGATTCCGATGTCGTTTACTAAAAATATTGACCGAAGTCAAACTTGTACTTAAAGACCAACCATAAGGAACCAAATGCTCCTATAACACTCTAAACACCTCCGAATCCCGAACACCAGCCCCCGCAAGTCACAAATCATAATAAGCCGTAATCATAATTATTACTTTCACAAAATTCAATATTATTCTTACATACTTTTTATATTAAAAATATTATTTTTATTTATTTTTTCAATTGTGTATTAAAACAAGATATGGAGTAAGTAGTCACGAGTCCAGTTGAACACGCACTAATAATGTGTTAATGGAAATATAACACTATATATATAGCCGCTCTCAAAATAATAGCGGAAAAATAAATATATATTATACAAAAAGATATATTACAAAATTTTATACACTTTTACATCTAACGAATGTAAATAGTTTGTAGCACAAGCTAAGGCGATCTTTATCCAATGTTAATTGATGGCTCAGTATATTTATCTTTTTTCTTATATTGTTTTTTTTTTATTTAAGTAGGTCAACGAATTGAACTTCATTTAACTTTCTAAAATCTTTATTGTTTTAGTTTTGAAAATTTATCCTTTTTTACCTCTATACAATTTTGGAAAACTGATGAAGACATGAAATTTTGGTGTAGAAAAATAAGCTGAAAAAAAATTAACTGTAGATTTATCAAATTAAAAAAGATTGAATTATGAGAAGTAGGTACAATATAAGTAAGATAATGGTGTATAGTTTGAATTTTCTTAATAATATTACAACTTTTTTTAATATTATAATTGTTTATCTCGAAAATACGAGTAACAATTAAATTTGATTTGTGATTTTAAAGATATGTGATCTAGTCCAATACTAACTAATAAACAAGTAATGTAGAGTATGAATGAGAAGAATTGATGAACCAGACCGGTGTTGCTAGAGCAGTGGAGACCTCGAGCTTGATGACCTCGAGGCGAGTTAGGAGCAATAAAACAAGAATAGTAAAGTAAGTATACTAAAGCTAAAGAATGATTCTGAAGAGCAGTAAACGAGAAAAGTGAGATAGTATACTCTTTGGCAATGATTAGATCCTCTTTACAAATGATTGGGGTCCCCTTTATATAGGAGGGAAAACCCTAAATATGGTACATTTCTATTTACAGTAAGGAATTTTATTGGTACAGCTGTATAACAACCTAGTACGGATTTGTACTAATTCGTACAAATCTATCCCAGGATTTACGTCATGATATCTGGGGACGTGGCAAGAATCTTGTCTTTTCCGTAACAAACTCACAACGACATTATTTGGCATCGGTCATATCCGGCTTCGATGCTCATCGAACATCCATGCCCTCGAGCCTTTTACTGCACCTTCGAACTCGGGCTCGACCTTCTCTGAACTTCCACCCTCGAGGCCACATCTCGAGCCTACAAAATCGGCTCCCTGATTTCGACCGTATACAATAATCAGAAAACTTTTTAAAACATAATTTCTTTGTATCCTGAAAATCAATAAACACATATCTAAAATTGTTTAATTTTCATGTTTTTTAAAAAAAAAAAAAAGACAAAGTTCATAAGTTGTATTTAGAAGTGTTACTTTTTTTTAGATCAAAGTAGACTGTAAAAAATTGTCCAACTTTAAAATCGACAGGCCTGTTTCGGTCCCGGGTCAATGTGAACCTATGTCTCGATATATCAGTTTGATAACTAGAGCTGAACTCGACCAGGTGAAGGCGGACTGTAATTAGGGAAATATCCCTTCCTCTGAAAAAGATATTACCCCTAACAAAATAGGGTACCTGGGTGTCTATACTTACCTGTTTACCCTTCTCTGCCCCTCATAGACCCAGTGATTCTCGATTTTTGCCAACAGTATCAAGTGACGCTTGGACAAATTATCCTTCCTTCTAGAATCATCCATTTAATAAGGTATTTCTCGAGTAAGGTCGGGGAGGATGTATTTTACCCTCGACCATCTAATCAGGCTATACATCCCTCGTCTCTATCAAGGTGGCCTGATAAAGATGCAACGCCGATCCTCAAAGTCTTTCATCTCGAGCATCGATGAAGACAAGGACCGAGGGTGGATGAGCCGCTTTGTCCAAATCAGGAACTCCGACCTGATTCCTGCTAAAAGGATGCCATTTCCCGAAGAAAGGAATATGAAATGTAAGTACAGGCTTATCGAGGGCGATTTATCAGTTTGATATTCCTACTTTCTCTCGAACTAATCTTTTTATAATGATGCAGTTGTTGCTTGGTTTCCTGATGCGGTTGCGGACCTCCCGGGCTGGGTTCGGCAACTGGCCTCCACTTCCTCCTACGCCGAGCGCAGCTGGCGTGATTTTATGGTAGGCCAAAAACCACGGTGAGTCTTCATTATTTGCATATCTAAGTTCCTTAGCGAAATACTTACTTTTGTTTTTATGCAGGCCTCGAAGATGTTGTTTCAATGAGGCCACCCCCACCCGGTGAGGAAGAATCCCTAAAACCCGCCAAGTACAAGAAAAGGAAGAAAGGGTCGTTGGCGAACTCTCCGAGGCCAAAGAAAACTAGGCTTCAAAAGCCCAAGGCCGATATTGTGGTCATATCTCCGAAAATCGTCGAACGTCTTTATGCTGAGGAAGAGGAGAGAGACTCCGTAGAGAGAGAAGATGATGACCGCCCGTTAATAACTCGGAAAGGGAAAAGCACTAGCGCCTCGAAGGCCACTGAACCAAAGGCTGCTGATACGGTTCAACCTCGAGCCGAGGAGATCTTTAAGGGGAGCTCGAGCAAAGTCCCTGAGCCGGCAAGTGACAACCCTGAGGATAATGAACTCGGAGAGCCCAACCCTGAGGTTCTTCGAAGGCGAGATAATGCTCCGGTTGAATCATTCAGGGTAATCGATGTGGACGATTCTCTGCCAGGCCCGGTGTTCTCTGACGGGAGGCCCAATATATGAGGACTCCCGATGTGGGAACATCCCACAGGGGGAATGAAATATTTCGGGAGTAACTCACTGGAATCGAAGAGGGCCCCGACCTTGACTCCTCATTCATTTTTGAGGAGGCTGAGAAGCATTTTAAACAGGTAAAATTTGCCTTAAAAATTATGTTTAGAGTTTGATTTTTGTCTTTCTGACTCCCTTTCTTTGTGATAAGGCTGTGATGCTTTTCAATCAAGATTTTTCCAAGTCTCGGTTTAAGCTTGCCTTTTGTGAATCTGATCTCAAAAAGCTCATGTTAGAGATGGGCGACCTCAAGTCTCTATACGCCAAAAGAGAGAGGGAAATCAGCGTCCTTCGAGCTGGTTTGGAGAAGGCTTCCCAGGAGCGGGTCGAGCTCGTCGAGAAGGTAATATAGCTTTTGTGGGCCTAATTCGTGTCCACTTTTTTTGGTATCTAATGCCTTGACTTTGCAGTTCCAGTAGAAGGCCGACCTGGTGGAGAAACTTCGGGAGGAGCTTAAAACCAAAGAGGCTGAAACCTTTGGGTGGAGACAACATATGGACCGTCTCGCCTCAGAAAAGGACACTCTTCAGGAAAAGCTGGCTTCAGTCAACCAGCTCTGAAGTGAAAAATAGGAGAGCCGCAAATTTGAGGATCATCGAGCTAAAGCATCAACCGAATTTTCTAAAGCCAAATCTGAGGTTGAGGCATTCGTGTCCTCGTATCAAGCCGATGCTGCTTCTGCTAATGCTCGGGCACAGGATACCTCTACCGAAGCTGAGCTCAAGTTAACATGTGCCATAAACCATACTAGGATGGAACCCCAAAGACAAACTCTCGAGGAGGTGCACGCTAGAGGATTCGACCTCTCGGCCGACATCGAGAAGGTAAAGAGTTTGGAAGAAAAGGCAGCTGCACTGCTCTCCACCGACGAGGATTCTGCCAACGGCTCCGAAAGTGAGGGAGATTGAGACGAAGTCCCCGAGGAGGAGGAAGTCCCCGAAGATAAGGCTACCAAAGATGTAGCTCCTGTGGATATTGCCTCCGAGCAAGTATCCACGAAAGTAGATTAGGTTCTTTTTCTTCTTTTGTGTAAGGGCCCTCGTGGGAGTTGTAAATGTACTTTTGAAATCATCTCTTTATGAATACGAAGAACATTTTTGCATCATCTTTGTTTCCTGTTGAATTTTGTTTTGTCTCTATTTGTGAAACGATATTTGATATTTGTAGATGATAAGTCCGAGTATTGGCCTCTCAGGGTTCAATCCTTGGGCTAAAATTTTAAGCCTATTGCATGCAGGCTCAAAGTGATGGCACTCTTGAGCCCGAGCTGAGTGAGGTCTCGAGCCCCGTGTGATTTGGCCTATATGTTCTTAAATATTGGCCCTTAAGCTTTAATATTGTCCCCTAGGCTCTTTTAGGTTGTCCCTTAGGCTCTTTTAGGTTGTCCCTTAGGCTATTTTAGGTTGGACCAATTCGGCCTCTAAAGTGGCTATAGTTTTTCCCTCTTTTCGGCTAAAAGACTTAGTGAAAAGTTTGGTATGCCTTAGCATGTGTTTTTTGTACTCGTTGGATTTTTTAAAGGTTCGATCGATTGGGAACTCGTTTGTAATTCGTTGTGTAATGATAATTGGATACCTCTTGAGGTTTTTTTGAAGGCTGATATTATCGAAGCCTCAGAATTATTTGAGGGGTGGTTTTATCGAAGCCCTTTATCATGAATTCGATTTTTTGATGACTCGATGTGTTGAATGTCGATGACAGTCCCGAGTATTTGAGGTGCATTTGTGTTATGGCACTTGAGTTGTTTCTCGTAGAATTATAAGTGTGAAACTCGTATAATAGTATATTTCTTTGAAACACAAAGTGTTTTAATATAGCAAAAATGCTTCTTTGAATAATTGATACATGCATACATGTTTTTCCATTAGGAGCTCGATTATTCTATAGGGACACGGTTCATTTGACCGTTTGGCCCATTACAAAGTTCTCCTATCGAGGCCTTCATTTGTATGGATTGTTTTCTTCAAAAATACAACCTCCGAGGGTGATGCCCCCTAGTATTCAAGGTTGAATGAAAAGAAGCCTTGAATACTTTGTTGAATTCCCCTTAGGTAGCATATAAATGTTTCCTCATTAAGAACCTTTCCGGAAAAACCCATTTGGGATAAAACCCTATCTAAGGGAAAAATAGTGAAATGCATGCTTTAAAACCCAACGTCTTCGTGTTGACGGATGCTTCAATATCTCCAGTCGAACATCTGCAAGGAGTTAATCTTAAATCCAAATGATAAAGGGGAGAAGGTCATACCGTAGCAATAATATTGTTTGAGCAGTGATATGTTCCAATTGTTTGGTAGTTGCTCTCCTTCCATTGTGCTAAGTTTTGTAGGATTCTTTACCTAAGACTCCGAGGACTCAGTTCGATCCTTCCCAATTAGGACCTAGTTTCCCTTAATTTGGTCTCGAGTATTGAGGGTGACGTTCCTTAGAACTAACTCCCCGACTCCTAAATGGCGAAGGTTCTCCCTTCTGTTGTAATACCTCTCGATCCTTTGCTTTTGCGCGGCCATTCGGATGAGTGCAACTTCATGCTTTTAATCTAAAAGTTCGAGACAAGTGTTCATCGCCTCATGGTTCGAATCCTAGGTAGTATGCTGAAACCTGATGCTAGGTTCCCCGACCTCGACCGAAATCAACGCTTCGGACCCCATAGACCAAAAAAAATGGGGTTTCCCCATGCTGAACTTTGACGTTGTTCGATATGCCCATAGCACCTCGGGCAATTCTTCTCTCCATTTCCCTTTAGCATCATTCAACCTCTTCTTCAAGTTTTGAATGATAGTTTTGTTTGTGGACTCGGCCTTGCCGTTTGCGCTTGGGTGATAGGGCGTAGATAGGATCCTTTTGATTTTATGGTCCTCGAAGAATTTTTTCACTTTGTTGCCGATGAATTGATTCCCACTGTCGCATACTATCTCGACGGGTATCCCGAACCAACACACGGTGTGGTCCCATATGAAGTCAATGACTTCTTTTTCTCTTATTTTCTTGAAGGCCTGCGCTTCCACCCATTTTGAAAAGTAGTCAGTCATAAACAAATAAAATTAGCTTTACCTGGCGCCGTTGGTAGGGGGCGGACGATGTCCATCCCCCATTTCATGAGTGGCCACTAGGATACGACTGAATAGAGTTGTTCACCGGGCTGATGAATCATCGGTGCGAACCTTTGAAATTTATCACACCTTCGAACGAACTCCTTAGTATCTTTTTCCATGCTATCCGAGTAATACCCTGCTCTAATAACCTTGCGAACCAAAGAGTCGGCACCAGAGTGGTTCCCACATGTGCCTTCGTGGATTTCTAATAGGGCATAATCGGCGTCCCCCGGTCTCAAGCACACTGCCAGTGGTCCGTTGAAGGTTCTTCTATATAATGTTCCATTTTCATCAAGTGAGAACAGAGCTGCTTTGTCTCGTAAGGCTCTCGATTCTTTTGGGTCCGAGAGGAGCTTCCCGTGCTTCAAGTATTTGACGTACTTATTCCTCCAATACCATGTAAAACTTGTTGAATTAATTTCCTCATGGCCTTTTTCGACCACCGAGCTCGACAATTGGACGATCGTCCATGGGACAATATCATCTTCTTCAACGACCCCAAAATTTGCAAGTGCGTCGGCCTTGTTGTTCTGTTCTCGAGGTACATGGTCCAGTGTCCATTCCTTGAAATGATACAATGTCACTTGAAGTTTGTCTAAGTACCTTTACATTCTATCTTCTCGAACCTCGAAGCTTCTATTTACTTGGTTTACTACCAAAAGGGAGTCACACTTGGCCTCAATGACCTCTGCTCCTAGGCCCTGGGAAAGTTTGAGACCTGCAATCATGGCCTCATACTCGGCCTCATTGTTAGTTAATTTAGAAGTTTTGGTAGATTGTCTTATGATATTTCCCGTAGGTGGTATTAAAACAATACCGAGCCCGGACCCTTTCACATTCGAGGCACCGTCCGTGAAGAGGGTCCATACCCCCGAAGATGTACCCGTTTTTAGCAAGAGTTCCTTTTCTACTTCGG
>MDKI01080959.1:0-154466 GCA_005239505.1 Nicotiana paniculata
TCATTAAAGTACATAAAATGCGAGGTAAATAATGCTTAAAATCAAGAATTCTAGCCACACATCACTCCCCTATATATATGACTTCACACAAGTCAAAACAATCACCAAACAGACCAACACACCGCAATCTCTTCATACACAAAAGGACCACCGTAGTAGTGTCAAACGACCCAGAAATGTTACGACGAACAACCAGCCCACCACCATAAATCTATATGGTGTTTCTCCCTACCCTTCCTCCATGCAGTCAAACAACAACACAAAGCAGTCAACAATACAGACTACTACAAGTGAATAACTCGAACTCACGGCTTCCGATCACCGTCCCGTGAGTTCTTACAAGTATAGAACGAATTAAAATGAATTTATAGAAGAAAAAATGGATGAAAGAGAGAAGTAAACTTACCTTATTTGATGGATAACTCAGCCCTTATCTTGGTTCTTCAAACTCTTGGTTTTACCCCCAATTAGAACTTCTAAGGGAGAGAAAATCAATTAGGCTTTGTGGGTAATTTTTGGGAGGATGTTTGAAGGGGCTTAGGTCTGGTTATTTGTGATATATAATGAGGGTTATATTGAAGGAGATACACCTTTAAATGGGTTCTTTGTCCGACATGAAATTTCCTCTTTTTAGGCTCTCATTTAACCAAGAAGGTGACACACCTACTTGTCACCTAGAAGCATGTGCAGTCTCGGAACAATGCATATATCTCTCTACTCTGATGTCGCATTGATAAACGGTTTAATGAGTTGGAAATTAGATTCATAGATCTTAAATTTGGTGGGTATATCACCCAGTAATTTCATGTAATTTTTGAGAAAATCTTAGTAACATTTGACCTAAAGTTTAAGTAAAATTATGAACATAAGTTGCGACAACTTTGTCGACTTTTGTTTCATCAATCGTTTGACTTCAAGACTTATGATATGGATAATAAATGATTCAAATACCTTAAAACACGAACTCTTGAGAATATTAAGCACCCCTAGGTTTACCCGAAAATACGGGTTACAACATCCTTGATTCGTTTAACTTCTAATACTTGTTAATCACCCTTATACACTCATGTATAATTTAAGACCAATAGAATTAACTTCTTATCATCTCAAAGATAAAATCTTCTCATATTTATGTCGATTAACTTATGGCATGAACCAACGTACGTGAATATGGATTGTAACAATCCCGGTCACAATGGGCAAAATCATCAAAGTATACCACTTGATCAGGAGGTGGTGTGTATATAACGCCGTAACCTTTTCCCATATCCCATATACATATAATATACGCGTATATAAATCTATATGGTTATGGATCAATGTACATGTATAAATAAATTAAATGCATAAGAAATACGTTAATTTGATTTCTCAGAACATTATGAGATCAATATACCTTTCGGATAAACTTTATCAACAACATATTTTTCTGAGACCCATGAACAGAATATATAATAATAGGTCACATGGGAATCAAGAACATAGACACCGCTTGTACTTCTATCAATATATCCATCAATGAAAGTTGTGCGTTATCTCGTTTCGTTTGTATCATTTGGATCATGCCAAAAAAGAAAGAAAGGATAGCCTTAACATACATGGGTCGATTCTCTTGACTATCTCTCTTACACACGTTAATTGTGGCAAATCACGTAATGGCAGATCGAAGTACGAAAAAATCTATATGATATTCTTGAGAAAGTGTTCAACGTGCTCCCTTATAATCGTAAATTTCACGCTTTATCGCATTATGAAATTTCAAACGAGCTATTTGAGCCACATCCATTAGCAAGCTTATAATCCAACATTGTTGGTCTAATTATAAAGTGGCAAGCATGCCATAACTTATTTCCTATTATCCAAGTTATATTACCACTAAAGAAACCAAGCCAAGGTAATTATCAAAAGAACATTTCACGTGTAAACATGGCAGCACATGTGTTATGATTCATCATGCACATTGGCGCCACCTTGGCCTATCTTAATGCCATGTGGTAGCCTATAAAAAAATCTTTATCCGCTTAATCATATTTAATACCATAGTTATCCATACAATTATTCAATTATCCACATAATTAAGAATTATCTCAAGAATATATAATAATAGGTCACATGGGAATCAAGAACATAGACACCGCTTGTACTTCTATCAATATATCCATCAATGAAAGTTGTGTGTTATCTCGTTTTGTTTGTATCATTTGGATCATGCCAAAAAAGAAAGAAAGGATAGCCTTAACATACATGGGTCGATTCTCTTGACTATCCCTCTTACACACGTTAATTGTGGCAAATCACGTAATGGCAGATCGAAGTACGGAAAAATCTATATGATATTCTTGAAAAGTGTTCAACGTGCTCCCTTATAATCGTAAATTTCACGCTTTATCGCATTATGAAATTTCAAACGAGCTATTTGAGCCACATCCATTAGCAAGCTTATAATCCAACATTGTTGGTCTAATTATAAAGTGGCAAGCATGCCATAACTTATTTCCTATTATCCAAGTTATATTACCACTAAAGAAACCAAGCCAAGGTAATTATCAAAAGAACATTTCACGTGTAAACATGGCAGCACATGTGTTATGATTCATCATGCACATTGGTGCCACCTTGGCCTATCTTAATGCCATGTGGCAGCCTATAAAAAAATCTTTATCCGCTTAATCCTATTTAATACCATAGTTATCCCTACAATTATTCAATTATCCACATAATTAAGAATTATCTCAAACCTTACTATCATAGTCATGTGGTACCTTGTATGGAACAAGTCCATAAATACCGGGTACTACAGCTTAGACCGTACTTTATCCCAAAATGTCAAACTTCGATTCGCTCACCCTCTCACCTTCACGAATTTATTTATCACTTGTTTGAAATGCCATAATACTTAGAATATCAAAAAACTCTCATTCACGAACTTACATTGATTAACTTACGACGAAACTTTAACATACTAAAATGTGGTATGTAACATCTCATTTCTAAGCTTTCATCAATTTACTTATGGCGTACTTTCACGTACGCAAGCATGGGGTGTAACACTTTGTGCATAATTCTTGACAAGCCTTCGGGTCTTTGGGAGATTTTCCATGTCAAAGATATTCGACGAACTCATTTCTCCACTCCCAAACAAGGTTGGTTGTGTTTACTTCACAATAGCCATCCACGTACAACGTTGAATGTAGAAGTTAAACAATAGTGCTAGAGTCAGATCCTTTCATCTCCGTAGACAACCCCAAATTACCTAACTCATCTGCTTCAACTTTCTCTTCTCTCAAAATGCGTGCGATCGACCATTCCCTGAATCGTGCAAGCAATGCATGAACGTTATTCACATACTGCTGCATGCTTGCCTCCTTTGAGTCAAAAATCCTGTACACTTGGTTTACTACCAGCTGAGAATCACATTTTATCTCTATAACCTCAGAGCTAAGTCCCTGATCCAGTTCGAGCCCTACAACCATATACTCATACTCGGCTTCATTGTTAGCTAACAAACAATATTAATGGCGTACCATAGGGTTTCCCCCCTAGGCGTTATTAGAACCACCTCTAGCCCGGAACCTTTCAGATTGGGAGCTCCCCGTGAACAATGTCCATACGCCTAATGTCATTTCCGACACTAGCACTGCTTCTTTAACAGCCAGGGGCATTAACATAGGATTGAAATCGTCCACAAAGTCGGCCAAAACATATGATTTAGTTTTAGTCCTTGGCATGTATTTAAAATCAAAATCACTAATTTTGACTCCCACTTCGCCAACCTGCCTGATAATTCAGGCTTGTGAATAACATCTCATAAGGGGAAGGTTGTCACAAGGTCTATCGGGTGGCACTAAAAATAAGGCATAAGCTTTCGAGAGGAAACTATGAGGGTTCAGGCCAGCTTTTCGAGGTGCAAATAACGAGTCTCCGCTCCTGACAAAATTTTACTAACATAAGAGACAGGAAATTTTTGTACCTTCTTCCTCTCTGACAAGAACGACACTTACCGCTACTTCTGAGATTGCTAGATGGATCAACAATTGTTCGGTTTCCCCCAGTTTTGATAGTAGCGGGTGGCTTGATAGGTAACTTTTCAATTCATTCAAGGCTTGTTGGCATTCTACAATCCATTCAAATTTTTTCTTCTTCTTCAGGAGTGAGAAGAAGTGATGGCATTTTTTCGAGGATCGAGAGATGAACCTGCTTAATGTGGCCAATCTTCTGGTTAGCCTCTGTAGTCTTTTACACTCGTTAGTTGGTCTGGTATATCTTCGATGACCTTTATTTGTCGGAATTCTTCGAACAAAGACACTTGACGGAGTTCTTCTGAAGTGGACTTTGTTGCCTTTATCTCCTCCGGTACCTGGAAGTATCTCGGCACCTGGTGTGATTCTGACGACTCCTCACTTTTATCATCTTCATTTGACACTGGAGCAGGCATCAATTCCTGTAATTGCTATTTGCTGGGTTCCTTCCCCTTGTTGTTGAAAATCGACATTGCAATCATCTCTCTTGCTGGCGGTTGATCTCCTTTTATCTACTTGATTCCCTCAGGGAATTTGAGCAGTTAACGATATGCTGAGGGTACAAGCTTCATCTCATCTAACCATAGCCTTCTGAGGCTTATGTTGTAACCTATGTCGCCTTCGACCACTTCGAACAAGGTGGTATTGGTTACCCCTTCGGCGTTCGTGGGCAACATGATCTCTCCTCGGGTTGTCACGCTCGCCAAGTTGAACCCAACAAGGATTTTTGTTGTCGGAATGATTCTTTTGGTTAGTTTTTCGTGTTCCATCACTCTCCATTGAATGTTGTTTCCTCAGCCTCCTAGGTCAACCAAAATATGCTTAATCTTGAAATCAAAGTCATTGAGAGTGATTACTAGGACGTTGTCATATGGGAGAAGAAGTCTATTGACGTCTTCCTCTGTGAAGGTGATGTCGTCTTCTGTGACTTCCTGGAGTCTCTTGTTGTGAGTCGTTGATATCTTTATTTTCTTGGCCACCGAGGAGGTTACACCATTGATTTAATTCCCTCTAAAAATCATGTTAATAGTCAACCGAGGAGGGTCTTGTGCTATCATCGAGGGTTCTGCGTTGTCCCGACTAGGGACGTAATTGTTCCTGGCCCGATCGCTAAACAACTCTCTCAGATGGACATTTTTTTCAAAAAATGTCACCACATCTTCACGTAAACGCCGACAATACCCAGTTCTGTGGTCGTGAGTCCCATGATACTCGCACCATAGGTTAGGATCCCTCTAGCTTGGATCAGATATGACTGGCTTCGGTAATCGTGTTTTTCTTTTTATATTCCTTATTGCGGATACCAATTCTACTTTGCTGATGTTGAAATTATAATCCGACAACCTGGGATATGTGGAATACTGTCACGACCCCAAATATTAAGCCGGTCGTGATGGCACTTATCATGGAACTAGGCTAGCCAACCCTTACAGACTATCATAATATTTCATAATTTCCCCAAAACTAGTAGATTTAAAACAGTAAAAATGAGATAAACAATTTATACCTTTCCCCAAAACCAGGAGTCAACTGTCATGAACATCTATGACTGTAAATAGAATATACAATGAGGTGACTTGCTACTACAAAAGCATGAAGTACAAAATACAAAAGCTATGAACCGAGGAAAGGAAAGGAGGTGAGCTAGGGACACTGAGCAGCTACCTCGATCCCGAACAACTCCAAGCACGTCCGAAAATCAACTACTGAGATGGTCCGGTACCTGGATCTGCACACAAAGGTGCAAGGAGTGTGAGTAGCCAACTCAGTAAGTAATCAAAGTAACTAAAAACTTGAGTGTAGTGACGATCATTTATAAATCATGTAAATCCATATAATAAGTATATGTGGAACTAAGTAAATCAAGTCAGGAATCTACAATTCCTAATATTTCATAAAACTCCAGTTTCCATTTAAAATCTCGTATAAAACATTTGTCTAAATTATCATCAGAGGCTCAGTGTAAAGAAGAGTGAAAGCAGTAGTTTCATAAAAATATAGGCCCCTCGGGCATAGTATACTGCTGCATCGTGCAGTCCGATCCATATAACATACGCTGCAGCGTGCAACCCGATCAATATAATAGTCGACTGTGCCCGTTGGGGGTGTACAAACTCCAGAGGGGCACTGACAGCCCAAGCGCTATATTTGTTATGGCATGCAGCCCGATCTAATATGTACATTGTTGTTGCGTGCAGCCCGATCCATATATAACATATTTGTAGTTATTTTGCGGCATGCAGCCCGACCCATATATAATCTATATTCCTGCAGCGTGCAGCCCGATGCATATGTAATTAATAACATATATATTGTTGTGGCATGCAACTCGATCCATAACTATCCTCCCATACTTGGCGCTAGGCCTAACTCAGTCATCCTCATAAGCCACTCGAGCAATTTATCTCAACTCATGGGACTCAGCCGAAAATACCTCTCGGAGTTTCAAAACAGTGGAATAACAGTGAAAATAACCACAAGTAGATAACATGACTTACTTCACAATTGATCTATCACGGTAGTGTGAGAATAGTGTAAAAATACCCTTGAGGGTCTAAACAGGTCGGCACAAGGCCCCAAACATGGCTCACGACCCATAAATAAGTATAAATTTCTAAAATATCGGATGTCGTAAGGTTTCAAATTGAATACGCGGCTTAATAGTCGCTACGGGACGGATTGGGTCATAATCCCTATCGGTGCACGCCCACACGCTCATCACCTAGCATGTGTGTCTTCTCATTTACAAAAACAATTCAAATACCAGGGTGTCATACCCTCAGGTTTAGAGTTACAATCGTTACTTACCTCAAAACAGCTCAAAAGCTACTCCGCGATGCTCTTGCCCCTCGAATTGGCTCCCAAATGCTCCGAATCTAACCAAAACCACATTAACATCATCAACATGTACTAACGGAACAAAACCCAATCGATAGATATAAATTTTAAGCACAACTCCTGAAATTGGCCAAACCCGAGCCCCGGACCCACGTCTCGAGATTCGATAAAAATCACAAAACTAGAATCCTCATTCCCTTATGAGTCTACCGATACCAAATTTACCGAAATCCAACCTCAATTGCTCACTCAAATCACCAAAAGAAATTTCAAAAAATTTTCTCCCATTGTCCCAAATTTTCTACTTTAATTCCTCAATTTGCATGGTAAAAATAAAGACAAATTCATGAAATTGAACAAAAAAAATGATTGAAGAACACATACCACAAGAATCCCACTGAAAATCTCATCCATAATCTCCTTCCCTTGAGCTCTCTAATGGAAACACAAGTTATGGCCAATAATCCCCGAAATTAGAACTTAAAAACTGTTTGCCCAGTCCTCTTTCTTCACTGCGACCACGGAAGCTCCAACGCGATCATGAAGAACAAATCTTCTGCCCCATCAAATTACACTGCGCGATCGCAGACATACACACGCGATCGCGATTCAGCAATACATAAACCCACGCGATCGCGAACCACTCTACGCGGTGACGAAGAACAACGGCTTATCCCACTCATGCCCCCTTCAACTCTATGTGAACGCGATAAACACCACGCGATCGCACTACACAATAACCTCACACTCACACGATCGCGACCTCTAACACACGATCGCATATAAAAAAAATCCTTTCATCCCTAGCTAGGTTTACACGATCGCAAACATCATCCCGCGATTGCATAGAAGGAAACCAGAAACTCACACCAGCAACAGTCTGCCAAGTTTTTAAGCCAAGAGTTGGTCCGTTAACCACCCAAAACACACCCGAGGCCCTCGGGACCTCAACCAAACATACCAACATATTCCATAACCTCATTTAAACTTAGTCGAACCTTTGAAACACTAAAAAAGACGCAAGAACACCAAAATCATATCAAATTCAAGCCGATGAACTTTAAAATTTCTAAATTTCGCCAATGATGCCGAAACCAACCAAAACACATCTGATTGACCTGAAAATTTGCACATATCCAAAATGACATTACGAATCTTCTCCAACCTGTGATCACTGTATCGTAGGCCATACCATCTGGACAGGCTGGAAACGCATACATACGGGCCTGACCTCCACCTGCTCCACCTCCCCCTCTAGGGCGGCCTCTAGGCGACGGACTACCACCCCTGCCTGGGTGGGTGGGTGGTGATATAATTGGAGCTGAAGCTGAAGGATGGCTCCTCAACTAAGATGGGCCTCCAAGAAGATGAGGACATTGCCTCCTCATATGCCCGAATTCTCCACACTCATAACAACTCCGTGGAGCTGGAGACGGGGACTCAAAAGAACCCCTTGCACCAGAATGGCCACTAGGATAACCCTTCATAGAGGAACCTTGAACCGATGGTGCTGGAGATGCACTCTAGTCTGGAAGGGCACCAAATGAAGAATAGCCTGGCTAAGAACTGTGGGGACCATGCCCCGAAGATGCACCACTATAGGCTGGGCGGCCTGACCGAGGAGGCCTGAACGAATGGCCTCTACCATGATGAATCTGACCCCTAGAGGGAGCACCACTAGAAACACCTGATCTACGAGGCCTCTTGGCCTCCCTCTCTACCGGCTCCTGGAGGCGAACCAACTCAATATCTCGAGTAATATAAACAACCTGCTCGAAGGTAGCACCTGACTCTCTCTCCTGAGTCATGAAAAGGCAGAGCTGGTAAGTGAGGCCATCCACGAACCTCTTAATACTCTCCCGGTCAGTAGGGACCAACTCGGTGGTATGACGAGCCAACTCTGAAAACCGCATCTCATAGTGTGTCACTGATAGCTCCCCCTGATGCAACTGCTTAAAATGTCTGCGTTGCTCCTCCTTGTGAGACTATGGTACATACTTCTCCAAGAAGATAGTGGAGAACTGCTGCCAGGTGAAGGGTGCTGAACCAACATGCCTACATCTCTCAAAAGACTCCCACCAAGTGAAAGCACCACCAGAAAGCTCAAAAGTAGCGAACGAGACCCCACTTGTCTCCATAATAATAGCAGTACCAAGCATCCGCTCACACTTACCCAGAAAACCCTTGGCACCCTCGCCCTCAGCACCACTGAATGTTTGAGGCTGAAGTCTACTAACCTCTCCAGCCTACACTGCAACTGCCTGAGGAAGGGTGGTACACACAGTCATGATCTGAGTCGATGTCTCCTGAAGACCAGGAATAACAATAGGCACTACGGTGCCTGAGCCTGTCCCGCTGTAGCATCTGCGGTGGGAACCTGATCCTGAATAGTAGGGGGATCAACTGGTACTGCCCTGGCTGCTCTACGGGCAGGTCCCCTACCTCTACCACGGCCTCGATCGTAACCTCGACCTCTCGCTGGTCTACTTGGTGGCTGAACACCCAGATCGGTAGCGCGAGTCCTCACCATCTCTAAGAGAAGGAAACAACAGAAGTTTAGATTTCAAGAATCAACAAAATGGCACGACATAATCCAAGAAAATGATATTGTTCCTAAGGGTTCTGCAGCCTCTCGAAGATAAGTACAGACATTTTCGTACAGATCCGCAAGACTCTACTAAACCTGCTCATGACCGTTGAGTCCTATGTAACCCAGGCTCTGGTACCAACTTGTCACGACCCCAAATCCTAAGCCGGCCGTGATGGCGCCTATCATGGAACTAGGCTAGCCAACCCTTACAGACTATCATAATGTTTCATAATTTCCCCAAAACTAGCAGATTTAAAAGAGAAAAATGAGATAAACAATTTATACGTTTCCCCAAAACCTGGAGTCAACTGTCATGAGCATCTAAGACTGTAAATACAATGTACAATGAGGTGACTTGCTACTACAAAAGCCTGAAGTACAAAAGATAAAATCTATGAACTGAGGAAAGGAAAGCAGGTGAGCTGGGGAAGCTGAAGCTACGTCGATCCTCGAAAGACTCCAAGCACGTCCGGAAATCAATTAGTGAGATGGTCTGGTACATGGATCTGCACACAGAGGTGCAGGGAGTAACGTGAGTACACCAACTCAATAAGTAATCAAAGTAACTAAATACTTGAGTCTAGTGACGAGCATTTATAAAAAATGTAAATCCATATAATAAGTATTTGTGCCATTAAGTAAATCAAGTCAGGAATCTACAATTCTGAATATTTCATAAAATTCCAGTGTCCATTTAAAATCTCGTATAAAACATTTGTCCAACATTATCATCAGAGGCTCAGTGTAAAGAAGAGTGAAAGCAATAGTTTCATAAAAATATAGGCCCCTCAGGCACAGTATCACTCACAATAAAGCCTCTCGGGCAAGCCTCTTAGTCACTCGTGACTCCACTATCAGAATCTCACGCTCTCACTTAGACACTCGTACTCATCAAGTACCATGAATACACACAATTGATGCGGCCGACAGCCCGATATATATATATATATATATACTGTTGTGGCGTGAAGCCCGATCCATATAACATACGATACGGCGTGCAACCCGATCCATATAATAGTCGACTGCGCCCACTGGGGGTTTACAGACGCCGGAGGGGCTCCTATAGCCCAAGTGCTATATTTTCTGCGGTGTGCAGCCCAATCGAATATGTACATTGATGCGGCGTGCAGCCCGATCCATATATAACATATGTGTAGATATATTGCGGCGTGCAGCCGGACCCATATATAATCTATTTTCCTGCGGCGTGCAGCCCGATGCATATGTAATTAATAACAATTCTATTGTTGCGGCGCGCAACCCGATCCATAACTATCCTCACATACTGGACACTAGGCCTCACTCAGTCATCCTTACAAGCCACTTGGGCAATTCATCTCAACTCACGGGACTCAGCCCAAAATATCTCTCGGAGTTTTAAAACAGTGAAAACAGGTTGACACAATTGATCTATCAGGATAGTGTGAGAATAGTGTAAAAATACCCCTGAGGGTCTAAACAAGTTGACACAAGGCCCCAAACATGACTCACAACCCATAAACAAGTATAAATTTCTAAAATATAGGATGTCGTAAGGTTTCAAATCGAATATGCAGCTTAATAGACTTTACGGGACGGACCGGGTCACAATCTCTATCGGTGCACGCCCACATGCTCGTCACCCAGCATGTGCGTCACCTTATTTACCAAAACAATATCAAATACCTGGGTGTCATACCTTCAGGTTTAGAGTTACAATCGTTACTTACCTCAAAACAGCCCAAAAGCTACTCCGCGATGCTCTTTCCCCTCCAATTGGCTCCCAAAATGCTGCGAATCTAACCAAAACCATATTGACATCATTAGTAGGATCTAACGGAACAAAACCCAATCGAAAGATATAAATTTTAAGCGCAATTACCGAAACTGGCCAAACCTGAGCCCCGGGCCCACGTCTCGGAATTCGATAAAACTCACAAAACTAGAATCCTCATTCCCTTACGAGTCTAACCATACCAAATTTACCAAAATCTGACATCAATTTCCCATTCAAATCACCCAAAGAAATTTCCAAATTTTCCTCCCATTTTTCCAAATTTTCTACTTTAATTCCTCAATTTGCATGGTGAAAATCAAAACAATTCTTCAAATTGAACCAAAAATGATTGAAGAACACTTACCACAAGAATCTCACTAAAAATATCGTCCAAAATCTCCTTCCCCCGAGCTCTCTAATGGAAAAACAAGTTATGACCAAGAACCCCAAAATTAGAACTTCAAAATTGTCTGCCCAGGCCTCTTTCTCCACTGCGATCATGGAAGCTCCCACGCGATCGCGAAGAACAAATTGCCCCATTAAATTACACTATGCAGCCCCAGAAATACACACGCGATCGCGATTCAGCAGGAGATAAACCCACGCGATCGCGAACCACTCTACGCGATTGCGAAGAACTACGGCTCAACACACTCACGCGCCCTTCAACTCTATGCGAACACGATGAACTCCACGCGATCGCACTGCACAACAACCTCACACTCACATGATCCCGACCTCCACCATGCGATCGCATATAACAAAAATCCTGTCATCCCCATCTAGGCTTGCGCGATCGTATAGAAGGAAACCAGAAACTCACACCAGCAACAATCTACCATGTTTTTAAGCCAAGAGTTGGTCCGTTAACCACCCGAAACACACCCGAGGACCTAGGGACCTTAACCAAACATACGAACATATTCCATAACCTCATTCAAAGTTATTCAAACCTTTGAAACACCAAAAATGATGCAAGAACACCGAAATCACATCATATTCAAGCCTATGAACTTTGAAATTTCTAAATTTCGCCAATGATGTTGAAACCAACCAAAACACATCCGATTGACCTGATAATTTGCACACATATCGAAAATGATATTAAAAACCTTCTCCAACTATCGAAATTCCATTTTGACCCTGATAGCCTATTTTCCTCTGCGTACTGGAAATTGCAAAAAATTAGTTTTTGCCAATTCAAGCCTAATTCTAAACCGGACATCAAAACTTCATTCCGAACACACTCCTAAGTCCCAAATCTTCTGACAAAGCTATCCGAGCTGTAAATTCCACATTTTGAGGTTGTTTACCAATAAGTCAAATCCCAGTTGACTTTTTCAACTATTAAGCTAATTTTAGAGACTAAATGTCTCTGTTCTCACCACGACCACTCCGAATCCGAACCAACCGACCCAGCACAACATACATAGGATAAGAAACATATGATAAAGCACAAATGGGGGAAACGGGGCTACTTTCACGGAACGACCGGCCGGGTCGTTACAAATCTCGGGCCCCCGATACTTTTTTTCTTGTAAAGATCTAATGTTCCGGCCATAGTCGTTTCTTCTATTGGGAATGAACCTTTCTAAGGACCGGAACCCTTGGCAGTCGCATTCCTCAAATTTCTCGTATGGCAAGAGACGACCTTTAGAAGATCATCGATCCGCATCAAATCACTTTTGAACTTATCCTAGTTCTTGTCTCGGTCCCGTCCTCTGGATGATGTCAGGATCCCGAGCTAATCATATTCTATCCTTATTTTTGACTCATAATGGTTATGGACATTCGCCTAGGTAGTCTCTTGGAATTCGAGCAGCCTCTCCTTCAGCTTTCAAGAGGCGTCGAAGCTCCTCAGATTCAAACCCTCTGTGAATGCCTCTGCTGCCCATTCGTCCGGTACGGCCGGTAGAAGCATCCTTTTTTTCTGGAATCTGACCACAATTCCCACAACAATTCAAACTCACCTTGTGCGATCCTAAATATGTCCGACTTCTTAGCCCCGACATGGGCCTTAGTGAGGGAATCTGCAAGCATTCAAAAGAGTCAATTAAATGCTCGGGTGAAAGTGAATACCATGTCAGGGCCCCCTTTGTGAGGGTTTCCCCAAAATTGTTCAATAAAATCGAATCGATCTCGTGTTGGTCCAAATTATTCCCTTTCACACTCGTGGTATCAGTTGTGATTTTCTCCTGTGTGTTTGACGTCCCATTGTATTTTGGTATATCTAGCATCTTAAACCACTTCGAATTTAACTCAGGTACTGCACTAGGATTAAACGATAACAGAATATAATTTTTCGAATCTGGGCCTTTCAAAACAGGTGTGCGCTCTAAATCTGATCCATTCAGGCATGAAAATATTTCTTCTTCTGATCCATTTGTTCATTCATTTCACTCAAAAATCTCATGAGCTCTGATTTGAAAGGATCATTATTATTATCGTTAACAGATCTCCTATTGGTCCCCCTGGTACCTCGAAGCCGACCTCACCCCTCGGGGTATTGTTATCAACTGTTTGAGCTATTTTATTTGTAGGAAAGTCGGGAGGACCCTGACCCCTTCCGTTTGTGTTGTTTGAAGCGCCTCACAATGCTTGCTTCAATTCCGTCATCACCTAACCCTGCCTTGAGAGGTGGCCTAAGATGGCTTTTCATTGCTCTCTTAGGATCCTTAATATTTTTGCAACGTGTTCATCTTTGGCATCCTCGCGTGTTTTCTCCTGTACATGTCGGTGGCACTGTCCTTCATGGACTGGGGTTGCCTCATCCCCCTCGTTGTGGATGTCGCTGATTGAATCCTCATATTGAGGTAGATTTTCATGCCCCTCAACGTTGTGTGAAATGTTGACATTGTTAGTTGCTATTTGTTATTTCTTCCTAAGGAACAAGAATCAAACAAGTTCGTAATAAATACAAGGATGGAGTCAATTACGCAACTGTCTAAGCCCTACGGTGGACACCAAACTGTTTAGCCATAAAGCGGTATAGTTGAATTTGTTACGTTATTTATAGACTAGCGAATTGATATGATCCAAAAATTGTAAATAAACAAGAGTAAGAGTTAGTGACTAAGATTGAAGAAGATGGCAAGTCTGGCTCCCGAGAACAATATCTTCGAGGACAGAGATAAGAACAATATTGAAAGCAAATAAAGGTATTTTAATTGAGAGTGATAGTGTAATACAACATATGTTTTGCCAAGAATTTCGTGTCTTACAATGACTATTGAGCCTACTATTTATCGCTATATCTACAGAAACAAGATTCTAGGATCAAGCCTCTCGTAATAACAATAAAGGGGCTATTGATTAATATGTAACGGCAGGCCATGAATGCAAATATTCTCTACAACGGCTGCCAATTTAATGTTAGAGAATATTCTTCATTGAATGATATTTGACGACAAACATTCGAACTTCTCCCCTTGACCAGGCTCCTTTCGGGGTTTATCCGATACCAATTAGAGTTGTTGTTCCCGATGCTAGTTGTCACGTGATTCACCTTTTACCTATCTTTGTTTTCACCTGGCATGCTATCATTTGATCATTTGTTACGAACTAATTTTACCATATGCAGATAACTTGGACACCAAAAGCGCAAGAAAATCCCAGGATTAATATTTTCATTAGAAAGCAAATGTTCTTTTTTCTCTTGAATTTAAAAAAAATGAGTATAAAAAGACATGGACTACAAATGATTTTAAAAAAAATATAAATAAATAAGGTGATGAGGTGTTGGTGAGGTTTGAGGCCACGAGTATTTGACAGAGTCACGACCTGACCTAATTATTATATTACTTTATAAATTGTTAGGTGGTTTCGTTGAATTCAGAAGGAGGGTGTTAAATAGAAAGACAAGTTGGTAGTTGATGAAAACAATGAAAAATAAGTGTTGCAAATTAAGAATAGAATGCAAAATGTGAGTATCAAAATGCAAAATAAAACAAAATAATAATAACAACAAATATCCCAGATCGCCTCCCTTCGGAAAAAAAATTGGTATTTTCATACTTTCGTTGCTATCATTACCCCTATTTTAATTAATCCCATTATGTAATGAGAATTCGAACATAAGATTATTTGTTTTTTATTTTATATGACGGTATTTATTTAGTTTGGAGTTTAAGAAACAAATACAGAAAAAAGCTTACACGTAAACTAAAGGTATAAACTAACATATAAACGTACTATTGTTACATTGTGGGCATTGGGCTAGAATATAATATGTTAAAAAGATTACATCACTACGAGCAAAATAGAGATATTAAATAATTTTTAAGCATAAAAATATGGCAATTTCTTTTTTGGAGACATCAAACTTCATGAAAAATCTGTTATATAAAATTTAACGAAACTGTGATAATTTTTTTCCCTCCTCCAAAATGTGACGACATGTTTACTAGCTAGATATTGGTGAGAATTGTAACGATCTGACGGGTTATTTTATGAATTAGCATTCTGTTCGGTGGCTTAAGGTCTCTGGAAACTTCGTATTGTGTATCATGACTTGCATGTGTGGCCGGGTTTGATTTTCAGATGATTTGGAAGAATGCTTCTTGTTTTAGAAGCTTAAGTGTCAAGAGTTGACCAGAGTTTAAATTTTGTGTAGACTACTCCGGAATAGTATTTTGATAGTTCCAATAGCTAGTATGGTGATTTTGGACTTGGCATATGCCTGTATTTGCATTTGGATGTTTCTAGAAGGTTTCGACACTATTTGGCGAAAGTTGACAATTTGAAGGGCTGAAAAGTCCATAAGTTTGATCGGGAGTTGACTTCGATGTTATCAGATTGTGATTATTGTTCTGGGAGTCGGAATAGGTTCGATATGTATTTTGGAACTTGTATCCAAAATTTAGGTTCATTCCGGATTGGTTAGGCTTGAATCGGATGCTAGGTTCGAAGTTGAAGTTTATGAACTTAAGATATTGATCTTAATCGATGATTCATGATTTCGATATTATTGTGTGGGATTTAAGGCCTCGAGTAGGTCCCTATTATGTTTTAGGCTTATCGGTATGTTCGGACGGGGTCCCGAGGGGCTCATATGAGTTACGGATAGGTATGAGTTGTGTTGCACTCCTTTTTTATGTTTCGACTTCGTTTCTTCAGGCATAAATGGTAATAATTTAACTGAATGGGCTCCAATTTCTGTTTTTATTGAAGCATTAAATCCGTATCGTAATTATGGATCCCTAGCAAAAAGAATCGTCGAATTTGGAAATCGTATAAGGGAGTTATGCTCAATTTAGTGTCGGAGAAGAAAGCTGGTGCGAAAATGCGAAGTTGGGTCAGCAAAAGCACAAATGACAGCTGGAAATGTGCAGGTGCAGCTTTTTAGGGGCAAAAGCGGAAATTCCTATGTATCAAAAAATCAGATTGCATTCTTTTGGTATTTTGAGCATATCTTGTGTTCCAGAACTCCGATTGAGGTAATTTTCACGGTGTTCTTCTTGTAGTTTCATGGGGTTCAGTATCTAATATCAATTTTTTTATTTTAACATTATTACAGTAGTTCATTTGTTAATTAATCCATCTTTTAATTGGAGAATTGGAGGATTTTATCAAAACCATTTCTTAAGAGAATAATTGGATTTTGAATATCGATTCAGAGTGAGAATTAGATGAAATTACTATGGTCGGACTCGTAATTGAATGTGTTATTGGAATTTGTGGGTTTTATCAGATTCCGGGGTGCTTTCCCGAATCGACTTTTTGGGTTGACCTTTTAGTTTTCATAAAAGATCAAATTTTTATTATCCGAAATCATTTCCTATGGTTTATATTTATGATATTAAGTATTTTGACTAGATTTGAGCCATTCGGAGGTTGTTTCACACAAGAAGGTTATCTTAGAGTACAAGTTTAGCTTGTTTGAAATAAGTATCTTGCATAACTTTGTGTGGTGAACTAGCCCTTTAGGATTGGAGTTGTTTGTGCTATTTGTGTTGTGTGAAAGTCGTGTACACGAGGCGACGAGTGCGTACTCGGGCTTATATGTTAAAATTGATAGATTTAGACTATTAGGCTTCTTCATGTATTTATTTAAAAAATTTAGTTCATTTTATATCCTTTTAATTGTAATGTTTACTTTCACATGCTTTGTTTGAAGATCTTGTTACATGTCATATCCTTTACTTGTCAAGTTTACTCTTATATGTTGTATTTGAAGTTGTTACCTCTTTTATCATTACGTGACATCCTTTATTGTTGAGTTACTCTTAATTTAAATTTTTTTACATGATTTCCTTTTGTTGCCGAGTCATTCTCATACATTTAGACGTAGTTGCTAGTTCGTGTCATCTCTTTTATTGTTAGCCTAATGCAAACACTGGGATCTGAAGTTTTCCATTTCGTGAAAATACCTTTATTATCGGGTTTATCTTAGGCAATAATTGAAGTTGAAGTTACTGAAAGTAATTAATCTACTTTAATTGAAGTTATGTTTAAAGGGGGTGTTGTTTATTGTTGAGTTACTTTCCCGTTCTTTTTGTTGTTTTTGAGATTCTATACACATTGTGTTGTGTCTTGGGCTATTTGTTGTTGAAATACTTATATTGTTGGTTATTTTTGAAAGGTGGTGGCCTAACGGAACTTGTGCTACGAGTTGATATGTTGTGTTGTATTGATGTTAGCACATGTAAATTGTTGTGTGGATTGGTTGTTTTTATGCGGAGCATAAGGGTGGCATTTCACTGTTGATGGGGCATAAGGGTGGCATCCCATTGTTTTCGATTGTGAAGAGTGATACATGTAGCTATTGTGTTATTATCCAGGTAGATCAATAAGAGTTGCTATTATACAGAGTTATATGGGTGGCTATCGGAGTTATATGGGTGGCTAATGATATTGTTTGGGCACAGTGATATGGGTGGCTATCGGAGAGAAAAGGGTGGCAATGTTAAGGATAATGTGTAATGGTCTAGGGTATTATGTTGACGATATTTTTATGGTAGTGTGATTCTACTCATGTATGTTATACACCATATGTTACTTGTTGTGTTCCTTTCAATGAGCTACTCGATGTCTTTGATTTGGGTTGTAATAAAAGACAAGCACAAACATCCACCATAGCATGCCACTTATACTAGTTCAAGAGTACGAAACATAACATTTATTGATCATGCCTAGGTATTCTTGTATTATTTGCGTTCATGTGATATTGAGCATGTGACGATGTTGGGCGAATTGTGATAGTCAGCATGTAACAATGTCCGACAAATTGTGATTGTGAGTCTGTGATCATGCCAGGCGAATTGAGATGTAAGCACGTTAGTTGTTCGTGTGGTTGTGATTAGAAATGTGGGCACCAGGTGCCGTGAGCATATAATTTTTGGGTTGAGGCTCTTAATTTGTGATTATGAGATGAGGTATCTTGGAGAAATTTTTGTTGTGAAACTTGTGTTAGAACGACTTCATTAATTGGTTATTATTGATTTTCCCTTATTTGGTTTAAATGGTACTTTCACGATATTCTTATTACTTTACTATCTATATCACATGTTGAGCCTTGTTGCCATTTACTAATTCCTGCTTTTATTATTAACTTTGTAATTTTATACTGCACTACTCCATCGAGGTTAGTCTTGATATTTACTGGGTACCAACCGTGGTGTACTCATACTACACTTCTGCACTTTTTATGTTGATCTAGGTATTGGAGATACATGAATCAAGCAGAGTTAGATTATTGATCGCAAGGATTAAAGGTAGAGTTGCTTGGTCATCGCAGTCCCTTGCAGTTCATTCCTTTCATTGTACTGTCAACGTGTTGTTTGAACGATATTGTATTTCGATCTTTGAGATCTTTCCATGTATTCAGCTGGGACTCGTGAAGCTATATTACCTAGTCTTGGGAGGTTGTGACTATTCTGGCCGCGTAGGCATTTTTTTCGATGTTCATATTAAACTCTATTTTAAAATGATCAATGTTAAACTAGCTTAATTGCTCTAAGTAATCGCCTTACCTAGTCTTAGATACTAGGTTCCATCACGATGCCTATGATGGGATTTTGGGTCGTGACAAGTTGGTGCCAGAGCTCAAGGTTCTTAGGTTCTACAAGTCACAAGCAAGTTTAGTAGAGTCTTGCAGATCGATATAGAGACGTCTATACTCATCTTTGAGAGGCTACAAAACTATTCAGAAAACTCCACTTCTTTCATTCATGTGGTGTGGATTTGTTGATTTCAAAGTTTGAGCCGTTGTATCTCTAATCTCTGATAGATGCTGAAAACACACGCTACTGAATCAGCCAAGCAGATACTCGCACCCCTACTAGAGCCGCGAGAGGCCGGGGCCGAGGTAGACACCAAGGAGGGGCACATGTCGTAGCTAGAGCACCTTCCAGAATAGTAGTTGAGAAGTCGCAAGTAGCTCCGGTTGGGGGACAGGTACCAGAGGCACCTGTTGTTACCCCCAGACTTCAGGACACTTTAGCACAGTTCCTGAGTATGTTTGGTACATTGTCTTTGGCGAGATTGATCTCCCTCGCACTAGCCACTTCGCACATTAGGGGAGGAGCTCAGACACCTACCATTGGGTTTTCTAGAGAAGTGTAACTATATCCTCCGCACTATAGGAATTGTGGAGGTGATCAGTGCTTCTTTTACTACATTTCAGTTGTCGGGAGCAGTGTATCAGTGGTAGCAAATTTATGAGGAGGGTAGGCCAGTTGATGCGGCACCACTCACTTAGACTTAGTTTTCAGAGACGTTTTTTAAGGAGTTTGTTCCCTAGACCCTCCGGAATGTGTGGTGTACATAGTTTGAGCAACTCCGTCAGGGCAATTTGACGGTGTCAGTGTATGCCATCAGGTTCAGAGAGTTATCCCATCATGGACCTACTTTGGTTCCTACAGTAAAAGAGCGAGTCCGTAGAATTATTGAGGGGCTTAGTTATGGTATTTGATTTAACATGGCTCGGGATTTTAAGACTGATACTCCATTTCAGCAGGTTTTGGAGATAGCCAAGATGTTAGTAACTGGGGTTAGGAGAGGGAGGATAAGGATACCAAGAGGTCTCGAGAGTCCGGAGGATTCATTCAATTCTACTCTTCAACTATGACCCATCATGGAGGAGCTAGGGCAGTCGACAAGTTTAATATGCACTTCAGACTACTCGTGGTGATCCAGTTAGTCAGGGAACTCAAGGTACCCAAATGGGGCAGTCATCCTTTAGTGAACCACCTGCACGGGGTTCCTACCAAGGTTTTTCCAGTTATCCGGCATAGACTTAGTACGAGCAGCCACGCCAGCAAAGAGTCTTTTATGAGTGTGGCGATACTAGACACATCATTAGAGATTGTACCATACTCGAGAAAGGTGGACTTCATCATAGCACTCAAGGTATGGGCTCCATTCCATTTGCTACTCCACCTACACAGCCAACTAGGGGTGGAGGACAGACGGGTAAAGGGAGCCCTAGAGGGAGAGACCTGGACCGTTGATTTGTTACTCCATTCCATTTCGTGATTCTTGTACGCTGCTTATATGTTTACCTCTATTGAGAGATTCTATAGTGGTAGCCTGTGTCTATCATTTTGTTTTGTTCACTATTGAGAGCTACGAGATTAGAAGGTACTTTCTAATACTCATTACGGTAGGTTTTGATGTGCTTTGTGGATGGTTTGGTTACGATTTTTTATTTAGGTGCTCTACCGATATGGGAAGTTTGTTACATATTGTCATTTTTTTTACAAAATTGAGTTAGTGGAAGGTATCGATTGGTGTGATGTTCTTGTACTTGTTATTCAGAGTCGAGAATGGGATCCTTGCGTTTACGTGTGGTTTGATATGTTTGAATCGGACTATGTGCAACGTTTGAGTAATATTAGGATGCGATCATTGTGATTAGTTCATATGATTTGATTCTCTCTTGTGGATTGGATTCGTAGTATGGTACTAATAGGGAGTTGCAATCGTCGGACGTGTTTGATAGTTTTCTTATGTGTTTCTCTTTCCATATTCAGTCATATTCGCATTGTGCTTATTGGTTTTAGCTTGCGAGGTATGTGCCCAGGTGGCGTTGGGTGTGAAGTGTTTTATTTGGGTGAATTGTTATTGGATCTTCATGTTTCTTGCATCATCGGCAGTGTTGTGATTGTTTGGAACAGGGTCCTAGTTGTAATGAGATTATTTGGCAGTGCTAGATTTGGTTATGGGCAACTGTCGTGGTCAGAGATGTTGTTATTGGTGTATATGTGATGTGTTTGGTTATACCTTGTGGGTCTATGCATGAGCTGTTACAGGTGGTTGAGGTTGATACATTGTGTATATGTGGGAATCGGGTCTTCGAGGAATGATCAGATACTGAAAAAGTTGGTTCTAAGGCTTATCAGTGTGGTGGAAGGAATAATCATCAAATTAGATGGTGTGTCGGGCTTATGTGGATTGGGGTGACATGGGATGACTCGCGAGTATAAGTATGGTGAGTTTATTCAGTGATTTCGTGGCTTCAAAACAGTTCTTGGCGCATTCTAGGTTGAACGTTTGTTTAAGAAGGGGAGAATGTAACGACCCGACTAGTCATTTTGAGAATTAGCATTCCATTCGGTGGCTTAAGGTCTCGAGCAACTTCATATTGTGTATCTAGACTTTCATGTGTTCCGGGTTAGGTTTTCAGATAATTCGAGATTGATGTGGAAGAATGATTCTTGTTTTAGAAGCTTATGTGGCATAAGTTCACCAGAGTTTGACTTTTGTGTAGATGACTCTAGTATGTTGTTTTGATGATTCCAATAGCTTTGTATGGTGTTAGGTTATATGCCCATATTTGCATTTGGATGTTTCTAGAAGGTTTCAACACTATTTGGCGAAAATTGGCAATTTGAAAGTTTGGGAAGTTCATAGGTTTGACCAACAGATGACTTCGATGTTATCGGATTCATATTATTTTCTAAGAGTTGGAATAGGTTCCACATGTCATTTGGAAATTTTATGCAAATTTTAGGTTCATTCCATATTGGAAAGGTTTGAATTGGACGCTTGGTTCGAAGTTTGAAGTTTAGGAACTTGGTTTTCATGTTGTTATTTGGGATTTAAGACGTCAAGTAGGTCTGTATTATATTTTGGGACTTATTGGTATGTTCAGATGGGGTTCCGAGGGGCTCATGTGAGTTTCAGATTGGGTTGGTTTGTGTAGCGCTCATTTTTTGTGTTTCAACATCATTTCTTCAAGTATAAATTGTACCATTTTAAGGAAATAAGCTCCAATATATGTTCTTATTGAAGCATAGATTTGTATAGTAATTATGGATCCATAGCAACAAGAATCGTCAGATTTGGACATTGTATGAGAGAGTTATGCTCATTTTAGTGTCGGAGAAGAGAGTTGGTGTTGGTGTTTCGCAGATGCGAAGTTGTATCCGCATCTGCCATCCCACAGCTACGAAAAATAGTCCGCAAAACTAGAAATGACCGCTGGAAATGCATAGCTGCGGATTTTTAGGTGCAAAAGCGGAAATGCCTGTGTATAAAAAAATCAGACTGCATTCTTTAGTTATTTTTAACATATCTTGAGTTCTAGAGATCTGATAGAGATGATTTTCTAGGCGTTCTTCTCGTATTTTGTAACGACCAGGCTGGTCATTTTGAGAGTTAGAGCCCCGATCCCCTATTAATTTCTTCCCCCGTATCTTATTCTGCTATTTTGTGTTGTCGGGAGGGTTCGTATTGGTTTTTGAAATGAATGGAGACACTTAGTCTCTTATTTGGGAGCTTAAGTTGGAAAAGTCGACCGGATGTTGACTTTTGTGTAACGACCTCGGATTCGAATATTGATGGTTCTGTTAGCTCCATTAGATGATTTTGGACTTAGGAGTGCATCCGGAATGTGATTTGGAAGTCCGTAGTAGATTAAGACTTGAATTGGCGAATGTTGGAATTTTGGTGGTTTTTGGTCGGCAGTGGAAATTTTGATATCGGACTCGGAATGGAATTTCGAAAGTCGGATTAGGTTCTTAGTGTCATTTGTGACTTGTGTGTAAAATTTAGATCATTCAGGCGAGATTTCATATGTTTCTATGTCGTTTGTATATTTGGAAATTTAAAAGTTCATTAGGCTTGAATCTATGTATAATTCCTGTTTTTAATGTTGTTTGATTTGGTTTGAAGGCTCGACTAAGTTCATATGGTATTTTAGGATTGGTTGGTATGTTTGGTTGAGTTCCCGGGGTTCATTTCGGGTGGTTAACGAACCTTTAGAGTTAAGAAGAAGATTGCAGAAATTGTTGAAGCCTCCAGCTATGGTTTCCTTCTTCGCGTACATGAGGGAGGTGGGGCATTTGCGAAGAGGAGCTGGACAGGAGGGAAAATTGTTCTTCGCGTTCGCGATTATGGCGACGCGTTCACAAAGGGTTTGGAAAGTGAAGCTACGCGTTCGTGAAAGAGGAATTTTAATCAGTGAATTTTTGTTCTACGCGAACACGAGGAGATGGCCGCGTTCCCGAAGACGGACGTACCTGGGCATAATTTAAAGTTCAAAAACGCGGTTTTGAGTTCATATCACAAAATTTGATTGAGATCTCGGTAGGAGGCAAAATTTGGAGATATTTTCAGAGGATGTTATTGGATAATAATTGCTACCTCCTTTATGATTATATCCCACTAATCTATGCTTGATTTCTTCATTTAATTTCAGATTTGGGGTGGAAAGTTGGGAAAATTTGAGAAAAGTTCTAATGACGAATTTTGGGGATTTGATCAGGATTTTGATATCGGATTTGAGTGAATTTGGTATGGTTAGACTCGTGAGTGAATGGGTGTTCATAATTTTTGACTTTTACCGGATTATGAGACGTGGGCCCGGGGAGGCTTTTTGGGTGCTTTTCTATTTTCTTGCCTTTGCTTTGATTTCATTAGCTAGATTAGTTGCTTGTAGCTATATTTGCGTTATGTAATTGATTTGGATAGATTTGGGTCATCTGGAGCCGGATACTTGTGGCAAGGGCATGATTTCGGATTTGAGCTTGGTTCGATGTAAGTGACTTGCCTAACCTTGTGTGGGGGAACCTCCCCATAGTATTGGTATTGTTGTTGTTATTTGAGCGTCGTGTACATGAGGTGACGAGTACGTACACAGGTTGTTTGTTGTAAAACCCGAATTTCATTAAAAAGAAAATATGTTTTTCCTCTTGTTTGAACTTATTAGCTTGTGTAGCATTATGTTAGACTAATAAAATATGCCTATTTGCCTTAACTGTTTACTTGAACTACGTGCAACATGCTTAGTGTTTTTACTTTCTTTTCCTTCGTCACACTTAGGATAAATTGTGAGACTCCGTGCTATTATTATTGAATCTTGTCGTCTTGCTGCATATTTACTTTGGGACTACGGAAAAGTATTCCGAGAGATCCCCATGCACTTCATATTTACTTTGGGACTACAAAACGGTATTCCGGAAGATCCCTCTGTCTTGAATATTTACTTTGGGACTAAGGAACGGTATTCCGGGAGATACCCTTACACATTTACGTTTGGGACTACGAGACAGTATGCCGGGAGATCCCCTATTGAAAAATTGTGTTATGAGCTGTGTTTTTCCATGATTCGTTCATTGTTACATTACCGCCCTTATTATTTTGATATTTCCTCTATTTTACTTCATTATATATATATATATACATACATATATATGTTCCAGTAGGGCCCTGACCTAACCTCATCACTACTCGACCGAGGTAAGACTTGGCACTTAATGGGTACCATTGTGGTGTAATCGCGCCCTTCCTGCACATGTTTTTCGTGTGCAGATCCAAGTACCTCTCGTCCGTCTCATTGTTAATACAGCCGCAGCAGCCCACCGGAGACTTCAAGGTTTATTTGCACACGACCGCAGATCGTCGGAGTCCCTCTCTCCCTTTTATATTGTTTTCCCTCCTTATCTCGTAGACTATGTATAGGAGCCAGTTTAGACAGTTTTTCTTAGAACTTGTAACTCGTGACTCCGAGTTAGTGCTGTGTATATTTGCGTATTAGTTTTACTTGTATATGTCGAGCGGCAGTTTACCATTATATAGTATCTATTGAAGCTTAGCTATTCCATTATTTCTTTATTTCTATTATTTCAATGTTAATAGGCTTATCTAGTCGTAACGACTAGGTGCCGTCACGATGTCATACGTTGGGGGGAAATGGGTCGTGACATATTTTCATGGGGTCAATATCTGACTTCAATTTTTGTATCTTAACAGGATTGCAATAGTTTATTTGTGAATTAATCCATATTTTCATTGCAGAATTGGGGGAGTTTATAAAAAAAATTCTTAAGAGAATAGTTGGGTTTTGAACAACGATTCGGAGTTGGAATTGGATAAAATTAGTACGGTTGGGCTCATAATTGAATGAATTATCAGAATTTGTGGGTTTTATCGGGTTCTGAGGTGCGATCCTGCTGTTGGGTTTTTGGGCTGACCTTTTAGTTTTTATTAAATATCAAAACTTTATTATCCAGAATTATTTCTTGTTGTTTTTATTTATGATATTAAGTTAATTTGGCTATATTTCAGCCGTCCGGAGGCTGTTTCACACGAGAAGGTCATTTTAGAGTATCAAATTAGCTTCTTTGAGATAAGTATCTTGCCTAACTTTGTGTGGGGGAACTACCCCTTAGGATTGGAGTTGTTTGTGCTATTTGTGTTATGTGAAAGTCGTGTACACGAGGTGATGAGTACGTACTCGGGCTTATATGTGGAAATTGACTAGTGTAGACTCTTAGGCTTCTTTCTTGTATTTATTTGAATTTGTTAGCGCATGTTATATCCTTTTATTTGTCAAGTTTAGTTTCACATTCTTTATTTGAAGTTGTTTTGTACATTTACTTGTCAAGTTTACTCTTATATGCTTTATTTGAAGTTGGTACCTCTTTTATCATTATGTGACTTCCCTTTATTGTTGAGCTACTCCTAATTGAAATTGTTGTTACATGATATCCTTTTCTTGCCGAGTTATTTTCAAGCATTTAGACGTAGTTGCTAGTTCATGTAATCTATTTCATTGTTAGCCTATTTCATATACTAGGATCCGAAGTTTGCCATTTCGTAGAAATTTCTTTATTATTGAGTTTATCCTTAAGCAATTAGTTGAAGTTGAAGTCACCGAAAGTCATTAATCTATTTTAATTAAAGTTATGTTTAAAGGGGTGTTCTTCATTGTTGAGTTACTTTCTCGTTCTTTATGTTGTTATTTAGATTCTATACACATTATGCTGAGTCGCGGGCTATTTGTTATGTAAATATTGATACTGTTGGTTATTTTGGAAAGGTGGTGGCCTAAGTATGAGTTCTGGTACATAGGCACTTGTGGTACGAGTTGATATGTCGTGTTGTCATGATGTTAGCAGGTGTAAATTGTTATTCTGTTATTGTATTATTTTTTGAGTAGAGCGATAAGGGTGGCTATTATATGGAGTGATATGTGTGGCTAATGATATTGTTAGGGCAAAGTGATACAGGTGACTATCAGAGAGATAAGGGTTGCAATGCCAGGGATGATATGTGATGACCTGGTGTATTATGTTAATGATATTCGTATGTTAGTTTGATTCTACTCGTGTATGATATACACCTTACGTGACTTGTGATTCAATAGTACTATCGCACAAGCATACATTATAGCATGCCACTTATACTAGTTCAAGAGTACGAAACGTAACATTTGTTGATCATGCCCATGTATTCTTGTATTATCTGCGTTCATGTGATATTGAGCTTGTGACCATGCTTGGCGGATTGTGATAGTGAGCCTATAACCACGTCGGCCAGATTGTGATTATGAGCATGTGATCATGCTGGGAGGATTCAGATGTTGGCACGTGAGTTGTCTGTGCGGTTGTGATTAGAAATGTGGGCACCTAGTGCCATGATCATATGATTTGAGGGTTGAGACTCGTGACTTGTGATTCTGAGATGAGGTGTCTCGGAGAAATGTTCGTTGCGAAACTTGTGTTAGAACGACTTAATTAATTGGTTATTATTGGTTTTCCCTTGTTTGGTTTCAATGGTACTTTCATGGTGTTCTTATTACTTTATAGTTTATATCACATGTTTGTCTTTGTTGCCATTTACTGATTCCTGCTTTGATTATTAGATTTATACTTTTATACTCCACAGGTTAATTTGACTAGTAGGTGCTTGGCTTGTACCTTGTCACTACTCCAATGAGGTTAGTCTTGATATTTACTGGGTACCGATCGTGGTGTATTCATGCTACACTTCTGCACTCTTTGTGCAAATCCAGGTATTGGAGATATCGGATTCGGGCAGAGTTAGCTTATTGATCGCGAGGATTCAAGGTAGAGGTGCTTGGTCATCTCAGTCTCTTGGAGTCCTTTCCTTTCGTTGTACTGACATCTTGTTATTTGAATAGTATAGTATTTCGATCTTTCCATGTATTCACTTAGGATCCGTGACTCTGTATTACCTAGTCTTGGGAGTTTGTGATGATTATGGCCACGTAAGATTATTCCGCTTTTGTTTCGGTATTCATATTAAACTCTATATTGAAATTATCATTGTTAAACTGCTTAATTGTTATAACTAATCTTCTTACCTAGTCTTATAAATTAAGTTCCATCACGACGTCTATGGTGGGATTTAGGTTGTGACAGAATTGTTGGGCGAAATTTACTCAGAGAATGGTATAATTTGTCACTTATGAAAAGCTACATTGCATTTTAGACGTACTCTGCCCTTTTATTTCAGTGATAGTATATAATTGGATATGATTTTTTTTTCTAAGAAAAAGGTCAACGAATTTTGGCACATAAACTAAAGAAATCGAAAGTACAACAATCCCTGTTGACAGTTAAATGGAATATGAAAAAAAAAAAGTATAACAAAGGTATGTTTAATTTAAGATCAAATGTGATTTAAAGAAGTCAATAAGGTAAAATAAGGATGTTAAATTAAAGAATTTTTAAATTCAAAAGTACGCCGATCTTTTGGGACATATTAAGAAAGAAAAATATGTATCACATGAATTGAGGCATGTACAAAAATTTAATGGTACTAGTTTTGAGGTACGCGCTTTGCGCGTATACTCATCAGAATACAAGCTTTTAAAAGTGACATGAACATCATATTAAACATTATGTTTGAATTATAAAATAAAAGTTAATTTTATTATGAATTTGTGAAATGATGATTATTCATTTTATTTAACTAATTTTAGAAAAGAAGAAACTCTATCCCATGTAAGTCGTAAATCATCTAAGTCAATATATTAACCTTACAATATATTCCAGTTTTATAACTTTACTATTTCAAATTTACAAGTTATTGCGCTTATTTTTTGTTGTAGCAAGAGCACATAATACTTGAATATTTTACGAGTTTTTTAACTTTTTAAAAATATATATATTCTTGAGTTCATTCTAAAAGGATAGAAACATGGTCAGCTAACTTATACAAGACGTCTTTTTTCTCATGAGCAAAATGAAAATTATTCGATTACTTCAATCAATAGGAAATACTTTATAGGAATTGTTTTCAACATATTAAAAAAGACAAATTATTATTGCAAAAGTAGATAATTAAGTTACTGCAGTATGATTAACCTACAACGTTTTTGTTTTAGCGAGAGATTTCTTTCTTTGTCTAAAAAATACATAACTAGGCATCCCAGATTCTACATTTAGATGTATCAAAAAGTTATTTTTTTATAGAAAATAAGAGTATATGATTGTATTAGAATTTACCTACAATTGATTATAAAAGAGTTAGAATATGAAATTTATGTTAAAGATCAAAATAAAATCTATTATTTTCATTAATTTATACAATGTATAGTCTTAGTTTTCTTGTGTCGGTTCTCATTTAAATACGGATTTTTTAAAACTAAGTCTGATTTTGTCACGACCCAAATTCTCTTTCCGTGAATCGTCGTGATGGCACCTAGTCTCTACGACTAGGTAAGTCCAACACTTGCCGAAATAAAATAAAAGCATGAACATTAACAACTAACAGTGAAAATGATCTAAATAAGCAATTGAATGCCGCTCGACATATACAATTATCAACTTTCGAAATGTACAAAACACTCCCAAGACCCGGAACACCGAAAGTCACTTGCTACTAAGAAGTCTTAAATGTTCTATACAATATTTTCTATTGAAATAAGGGAAGAATGAATATGAGGGGATAGAGGGGAACTACGAGGATTTGCGGGCGCAGGCAAATGTACCTTGAAGTCTCCGACAGCAGCTACTGCAACTAAGAAAGAGGCTGGTAGGAGAACTGGATCTGCACACGAAAAGATGTGCATGAAAGGGCGTGAGTACAACACAATGGTACCCAGTAATTGCCAAGCCTAACCTCGGTCGAGTAGTGACGAGGTCAGGTCAGGGCCCTACTGGTATATAAATAATAAAAGCAAGACAAGAATGAAATATCTTAGTAAAATAAACACTGTTGAACAAGAATGAAATCACAGAAGGATAACAACTCAGAATATGGAAATGCGACATGGGATCTCCTGAGATACTGTCTCGTAGTCTCAAACGTAAATGTGCAGAGGGATCTCCCAGAATACCATTCTGTAGTCCCAAAGTAAATATGCAAGATAGGGGGATCTCTCGGAATACCGTTCCATAGTCCCAAAGTAAATATGCAGAACAGGGGAATCTCCCGGAATACTGTTTTGTAGTCCTAAAGTAAATATGCAGCCTAAACAATAGAATTCAATAATTACAACATGAAATCCTACAATTCAGCCGAAGTACAAGTTAAGGAAAAACATGTCAATGCACCAGCACGTAGTTCAGATAAATAGTTAAGGCAAGTAAGCATGCTATTTTAGTCTAACAGGATACTACATATGCTGATAAGATTAAAATAAGAAGAAAACACAAGTTATTACTTAGTACAAAGCATGATTTTACAACAATTAGCCGTGTACGTATTCGTCACCTCACGTACACAGCACTCATATATCAAAACCAGTACCAATCCCAAGGGGAGTTCCTCCACACAAGGTTAGGCAAGACACTTACCTCGAACCAAGCTCAAATCAATCGGAAACAATGCTCTTTCCACGATAATCCGTCCGGATGGCCTAAATATAGCCAAAATCAATTACATAATATAAATACAACTAGAAGAAACTAATATAGCTAATGAAATCAAAGCTAAAGCAAGAAACTGAAAATTCATCCCAAAAAGCCTCCTTGGGCCCACGTCTCGAAATCGGGTAAAAGTCATCAAATATGAATACATATTCACTCACGAGTTCATTCATATAAAAATTATCCAAATCCGATATCTAAATCCCAACCAAAGCTCAGAAATTCGGTTGAAGGACTTTTTCCACATTTTCCCAACTTTCTCACCCACTTTCCTTAATTAAATGAAGAAAACAACAATAGATAATTGAAATAAAACACAAAATTGAGTTAGGAATTGTTACCCGAAAGCTCTCTCTGAAAATCCCTCGAAAAATCGCCAATTCCCAAGCTCCCAAGTCTAAAAATGAATAAATGAATCAAACACTCGATTTAGCCTATTTTTCTTCCAGACAAAACACACTTGCGGTCTATAACCCACGTCTGCGGCCCTGCACATGTGGAAGAACCGTCACAGGTTCAAAAACAACTTAAATAGGCTGGGACCGCATCTGTAAGCACTGGGCTGCACCTGCGAGCCCGCTCCCGCAGTCCCCAAACCGCTTATGCGCATCCGCTTTTGCGGACAACTCGTCGCGCCTGTGGCTTCAGTTGGACAACGCCCAAATCCGCATCTGCAACTCCATAGCCGCTTCTGTGGCTCCGCACCTGCGGTCCAAAGTGCGCAGGTGCGGTTACACCAGATACAACAACTTCAGCCAATTTCCTAAGTCTCAATTCAATCCGTTAAGCACCCGAAACTCACGCGAGGCCCCTGGGACCTCAACCAAACATACCAACCAATCCTAAAACATCATACGAACTTAGTCGAGCCTTTGAACCACATAAAACAACGCTAAAATCACGAATCATCCTCTGATTCAAACTTAAAGAACTTGAAACTTCCAAATTCAATAACTGATGCCGAAACTCATCAAACCACGTCCGATTGACCCCAAATTTTGCACACAAGTCACATTCAACCCTACGGAACTATTTCAACTTCCACAATCGAAATCCAATCCTCATATCAAAATTTTCGTTGCCGACCAAAATCTCCAAAACATCGACTTTCGTCATTTCAAGCCTAAATAAGCTACAGACCTCACAAACACAATCTGGACACGTCCCTAAGTCCAAAATCACCTGACGAAGCTAACGGAATCGAGGGAACTCCATTCTGGAGTCGTCATCACACAGTTCCGACTATAGTCCAAATATTAAGGCTTAAGCTCCCGTTTTAGGGACTAAGTGTCCCAAAACACTCCAAAAACCAAAACGAAACTTCCCAACAAGTTACAATAGCAGAAATTGATACGGGGGAAATAATTAAGAGGGGATCGGGGGTATAACTCTCAAGACGACCGGTTCGTCAAATCCTCCCCCTATTAAAATAATTGATCATCCTCGAACGAGGATAGAGACATACCTAAAGCTGTGAAAAGATGAGGATAACGGCTACGCATATCTTGTTTTCTCTTCCAAGTCGCCTCCTCGACCGGATGATCCCTCTACAGAACCTTTACTGAAGCAATGTTCTTTGACCTTAGCTTTATGACCTGCATATCCAAAATAGCCACTGGCTCCTCAACATAAGATATATCTTTGTCCAACAGGACCGAGCTGAAACCCAATACATGAGCCAGATAATCGTGATACTTCCGGAGCATAGAAACGTGGAATAACTGATGAACCCTGGTAGGCTGAGACGTAATGGAATCTCATAAGTGACCACCCCAACGCGCCGCAATACCTCAAAAGGACCAATGTACCTTGGGCTCAAGATGCGCTTATTCCCGAACCTTATAACGCCCTTCATAGGCGATACCCGGAGCAAGACCCGCTCTCCAACCATTAATGCTACACCGCGAACCTTCCGATCCGCATAACTCTTATGTCTGGACTAGGTTGTGCGGAGTCGATCCTGATTCACCTTCACCTTATCAAGGGAATCCAGATCCAAGCCTGTATCAAATAATCAGGCCTCACCGGCTCGAACTGACCCACTGGGGACCGACACCGCCTACCATACAGAGCCTCATATGGTGCCATATGGAAGCTAGACTAATAACTATTGTTCTAGGAAAATTCGCAAGTGGAAAGAGCTAGTCCCATGACCCTCCAAACTCCATCACACATGCACGGAGCATATCCTCTAGAACCTGAATAGTGCGCTCCGACTGTCCGTCCGTCTGAAGGTGAAATTTTGTGCTCAGCTCCACTCCAGTACCCTACTCCTATTGCACAGCTCTCCAGAACCGTAATGTAAACTGTATACCCCGGCCAGAGATAATAGATACCGGTACGTCATGAAGATTGACGAATTCACGGATGTAGATTCGAGCCACCTGCTCGGAAGAATATGTAGTCATCACTGTAATGAAATGACCTGACTTGGTCAGCATGTTCAGAATCACCCAAATAGCGTCGAACTTTATCGAAGTTCGTGGGATCCCAACTACGAAATCCATGGTGACCCCCTCCCACTTCCACTCTGGGATCTATAACCTCTGAAGCAAGCCACCCGGTCTCTGATGCTCGTACTTAACTTGCTGACAGTTGAGAAACCGAACCACAAACACAACTATATCATTCTTCATCCTCCTCCACCAATAGTACTATTTCAAATCCTGGTTCATCTTCGCGGTACCCGGATGGATAGAATACCGCGAGCCGTATGCCTCTTCAAGAATCAACTCCCGAAGCCCATCAACATTGGGCACACATATCTGGCCCTGCATCCTCAACAGGCCATCGTCACTAATTGTCACATCTCTAGTGTAACCTTGCCGAATCTTGTCCTGAAGGACGAGCAGATAGGGGTCATCATACCGATGCTCCCTGATACGATCATAAATATTAGACCGAGAGACTATGCAAGCCAGCACTCGACTCAGCTCAGAAATATCCAATCTCACAAACTGGCTGGCCAAGGCCTGAACATCCAATGTGAAGGATCTCTCTGCTGCTGGAAGATATGCTAATATCCCCAAAATCTCCGCCCGGCAACTCAAGCATCGGCCACCACATTGGCCTTCCCCGGATGTTACAAAATGGTGATGTCATAATCCTTAAGTAGCTCTAACCACCTTCCCTGACGCAAGTTAAGATCCCTTTTCTTGAATAGGTGCTGCAAACTCCGGTGATCGGTGTAGATCTCACAAGGCACACTATACAGATAATGCCGCCAAATCTTCAGGGCGTGAAGAATAGTTGCTAACTCAAGATCGTGTATAGGATAGTTCTTCTCATGCACCTTCAATTGTATGGACGCATAAGCCATCACCCTACCGTCTTGCATCAATATTTGGGCTGTAGTCAAAGCTGTCTTAAGCTTATGAAAGCTCTCCTCACACTCCTCTGTCCACCTTAATAGAGCACCCTTCTAGGTCAGCCTGGTCATAGGTGCTGCAATAGATGACAATCCCTCTATGAAACGACGATAATACCCCGCCAAACCAAGAAAACTGCGGATCTCCGTAGCTGATGATGGTCTAGGCCAACTTTGCACCGCCTCCACCTTCTTCGGATCTACCTTCATCCTATCACTCGACACCACATGACCCAAGAATTCCACTGAGTCTAGCCAAAACTCGCACTTAGATAATTTTTCACACAACCTCTTCTCTCTCAAATTTTGTAGAACAGTCCTCGGGTGTTGCTCATGATCTTCCCGAGTCCGGCAATACACTAGAATTTCGTCAATGAACACAATGGCGAAGGAGTTAAGATAAGGCCGGAACAAAATGTGCATCAAATGCATAAAGGCTGTCGGAGCATTAGTTAGCCCGAAAGACATGCCAAGAAACTCATAGTGACCATATCAGGTCTTGAAAGCACTCTTCGGGATATTTGGCTCCCGAATCTTCAACTGATGAAAGCCTGAACGTAAGTCAATCTTGGAAAACACCCTGGCACCCTGTAACTGATCAAAAAAGTCATCAATGTGAGGCAATGGATATATGTTCTTCAATGTAACCTTGTTCAGCTAGCGGTAATCAATCCACATACGCATAGAACTATCCTTTTTCTTCACAAACAAGACCATAGTAGTCACACCCCGAACCTGGGAGACAGGACAGGCACCCGATGCCTCACCTATCTTTGCGTACCAACTTACGACTAAGGGACTCTGAACATAAAATGTCATACTTTGACCATGGGCCACATTACAAGACAATTTGTGAATGGTGACTAAACATCAATATCAAGCTGGGCTGACAAGGCCGTCATAACTACAGTAGCTAGAAAACAAACAGAATATACATACAAGGCATACAAGGCCAACATACTGCACTAAGTGACAGTATTGTCTACAAGCCTCTACTGATGGATGTACTGTGATCGGAATAGGGCCCCGACCTATCCATACCATATGTATATATATATATATATATATACAAAAGATTTACATCAAACTCTAGACCTGGAAACTCCGAAAGACGTGGAGCTTATCGATCAAGCTGAACTCGGGCAACACCTACTGAGGAGGTCTTCTGTCTGTTTGAACCTGCACGCATGAAATACAGCGTCCCCGGTAAAAAGGACGTCAATACGAAATAATGTACCGAGTATGTAAGGCAACACAATTGCTGAAAGCCGAAACTGCACTAATAATATAATAACTAAAAGTAACCGAGAGTTAAATATAATCATAAGATATGTTTACCTGCTGATACCGACCCAACTCTCTCAATATAGTAAGTAAAATAGATGTCCGACCTTATAAGGCTTAGTATATATAACTGCTATGCCATAGTAGGCTCGCTTATAAGCGCTCGACCATACTAAGCTCTTTATATAGGCCATGCTGGGCTCGCTCATAGGTTCTCGGCCACAGTAGTCTCGGTATATAACTTACCATATGATCGGAGGTTTCCCAATAGGGGCATGCCCACCGATTATAGCTCGATAGTGGTGAAAATACCGTAATACTGTATATATATATATATATATATGTATATATATATATATAGAGAGAGAGAGAGATAGAGAGAGAGCATCTTCTCTCTTGACTGGAATGAGACAATACTCAGTTGAATATAAAGTCTCGATAAGGGAGAATACTGTAACTTATGAGACTAGGATAATGTATATAAATTTGGGAGTCTAAACTTCTGTTTATGCCTCGTTATCAAACATAGGTAATTAAGAGCTCATGCCAAATTGAAGGAAGGGCTTAGACTTAACATACCTGAGCTGATTCTCTAGACAATCCCATTAACACACGTCAATTGCGATAAATCACGTTACGACGGATCGAAGTAGGGAAAACTCCGCATGATATTCTTCAGAAAGATTACACTCTACTTCCTTATAATTGCAAAATCTCACGTTTTGAACTGTTGAAGATCCTATGAAATCAGATGCAATGAAATCTCACGTTGAATTCTTGAAGATTCATAGTTTTGCATTTGATATATGCTTAAAGTATAGATTCCCTCACATTACATATGATCTCTCTTTGTTAGAAATGTCTTTTGTTAAAATTGATGTGCCCCCCCCCCCCCTTATGTGGTGGCTTAACCACATATCCTTATTCTTGCCACATCATTCCTATGACTTGAGAGTCATATATTTAGGGTGGCTTGCTTCCACGTGGGGAGGGGTCTAATCTTATCCCATTACTTAATTATCTAAATTTTAATTAATCTCCCACTAAAAATCATTAGTTACCCAATTATTCACATAATTAAGAATTATCTCAAATTACTTAAAATACTACTCACCCTTAACAAACTTTATACACCTTACTATCATGGTCATGTAGTACCTGGTATGGAACTAATATATAAATACTGGAGATTATGGCTTGGTCCGTATTATATCCCAAATTGACAATCCTCAACGAAACCCATTTTCTTTTATTCATTTACCCTTTAACCTTCACGAATTTACTTATCACTTGTTTGAAATAGCATAATATTTATAATCTCAAGATAATCTCATTCCCGAGCTTACGTCGATCAGATTACGATGAAACTTTACCATATGAAATTGCGGAATGTAGTATCTAATTTCCGAGCTTATATCAATTTACTTATGGCGTACTTCCACATATGAAAATATGGGGCGTAATAGGAGCACCCTAAGGTGACACACTAGGATGGATGAAACCTTTATTAAGAAACTCATGTAACTGCTCCTTCAACTCCTTCAGCTCAGGAGGAGCCAACGGTAAGGAGGAATAGAGATAGGTTGAGTGCCCGACAACAAATCAATGCCAAAATCAATATCTCTGTCGGGTGGCATGCCCAGAAGATCAACTGGAAACACATATGATAAGACCTTCACTATTGGAACGGACTCAACTATAGGGGTATCAATACTGACATCTCCCACATAAGCTAGACACACGCCGCAACCCTTCCCAACCATTCGTTGAGCCTTATGATATGAAATAACTATGCGGGATGTATACTCTAAGGTACCCCTCCACTCTAGTCGCGGTAAGCCTGGCATAGCCAGTGTCACGGTCTTAGCGTGACAATAAAGAATAGTATAATGGGGCAAAAACTAGTCCATGCCCAAGATAACATTAAAATATACCATGCTGAGTAATAATAAATCGACTCTGGTCTCAAAACCACTAAGAGAAATCAAACACGACCGATATACGCGGTCCACAACAAGAGAATCACCCACAGGAGTAGATACATAAGTGGGGGAACTCAAAGAATCCTAAGATACCTCCAAATGGGGATAAAAATAAGAGGACACATATAAATACGTAGAACCTAGGTCAAATAATATCGACGCATATCTATGATAGACTGGAAACATACCTGTGATGACAAAGTAGGAAGAAATTGCCTCTGAACGATCCGGAAGAGCATAATACCTGGCTTGGCCTCCACCTCTATGGCGAACTCAACCTCCCCGACCTCCATCTCGAGCTGGCTAAGCACATGGGGTGATAGCTGGTGATGGAAGCATGGTCGGAGGACCCCCTGGAGCACGTGGTGGATGAGAAACCTGTGGAAGTGCAGCCCTTCTAAGTCTGGGGAAATCCCTCACCATATGGCGAGTATCACCACACTCAAAAAAAAACCTCGGAGGGCACAACTGTTGTGACTTGCTCAGGACAGGTCTGCTGGACTGGCCGCTAATAGCACCCCGAGTAGGAGGTACACTAGATACTGGCGGCGCATAATAAGGCTCCTTAGGCTTAGAAGGAGATAGAACACCACTGGCAGCTGGAAGAGCTGAATGAATAAGGAGACTCACATAACCCCTAGCATGGCGAGCTGCTGGGGCACGAGCTCCAAAATAATAACCAGTCTCTCGAGACCTCTTGGCCTCTCTCTCCTCTCTGTTTTGCGCAAACATGCCCTCAACTCTCTTGGAAATACTCACAACCTACTGATAAACGATATCCACCCCCAACTCCCTGGCCATACTGGTCCTGATATTGGGTTGGAGTCCCTCAATAAATTGATGAACTCTCCTGAACGGTGGCAACCAAGGTCGTTGCATGTCGGGCCAACTCACTGAAATGGACTACATACTCTGACACAGTCATAGAACCCTGGCGCAACTACTCAAACTTCGTGATCCATTCATCCCTGAGGCTCTGAGGAACACTCTCTCAAAATCATATCCGAGAACTAAGTCCATGTGAGTGAGGATGCCTCGTTCGGACTACTCAGCTCATAAGCACACCACCACTGATAGGCTGCTCCTCTAGCTGGAAAGTGGTGAAAGAAACCCCACTTGTCTCCGCTAAGCCCAAAGTACAGAGAATACGATGATACTCCTCCAGAAAACTCTGAGCATCATTTGAAGTCAATCCGCTGAAAGTAAGTGGGTGGTACTTCTTGTACCTCTCAAGTCTAAGTTGCTCCACCTCAGAAGCGGCGGTCCTGGTCTCATGCTGAACCAAAGCTACCGCCGGCATAGTAATAAACTTTGGGGCCTGATCAACCTGGAACCTCTGCTCAAGAGTACAGGTTGAGGGAGTCAATGGCCCTCCCCCGGCCTGAGATGTGGCGGGAGCTAGTACGATCAATCCAGCCTGAGCTAAGGTGCTGAACATGCTCATGAACTGGGCTAGAGTCTCCTGGAGGGATGGTGCAACAATAGGAACCTCCAGTGCCTGCCCTCCAGATGGAGCAGTTGGGGGCTCCTCTGTCGCAGCTTGCGTGGTCTGGTTGCACCACATAGTCGTCCTCTACCCCGGTCCCAGCCTCTGGCGGCTCTAGTAGGGAGCTCGGGTGCCCGATTGTTAGATCCCCCGGTACGGGTCCTCACCATCTGTGAAAAAGAATAAAATAGAGAATTTTTAGAATTTGATAAAAATAACTCGCACGACAAGGAAATCAAAGAAGTATGGTTGTTCCTAACAGTTTCATAGCCTCCCGAAGATAAGTACAGACATCTCCATACCGATCCTCGAGACTCTAATAAATCGGATGGTAACTCACGATACCTATGAACCTAGAGCTCTGATACCAACTTGTCACGATCCAAATTCTCCCTCCGTGAATCATATCACCAAGTCTTTACGACTAGGTAAGCGTAACACTTTGCGGAAATGAGATAAAAGCATGAACATTAACAACTAATAGTGACAATAATTTAAATAAGCAATTGAATGTCGCTCGTCATGTACAATTTTCAACTTCCGAAATGTACCAAACACTCCCAAGACCCGGAACACCGTAAGTCACAAGCTACTAAGAAGTCTTAACTATTCTATACATAATTTTCTATATAAATGAGGGAAAAATGAACAAGAACCTAGATCTGCACACTAAAACATGTTCAGGAAAGGGCAGAGTACACCACAAAGGTACCAGGAAGTGCCAAGCCTAACTTCGGTCGAGTAGTGACGACGTCAGGTCAGGGCCCTATTAGTACATAAATAATAAAGCAAGACAAGAATGAAATATCTCAGTAAAATAAAGACTAGCATTGAACAAGAAAGAAATCATAGAAAGATAACAGCTCAGTGCACAGAAATGTGACAGGGGATCTCCCGAGATACCGTCTCCTAGTCCCAAACGTAAACGTGCAGGGGGATCTCCCAGAATACCGTTCCATAGTCCCAAAGTAAATATGCAAGACAGGGGGATCTCCCGGAATACCGTTTCGTAGTTCCAAAGTAAATATGCAGAACAGGGGGATCTTCCGGAATACCATTACGTAGTCCCAAATTAAACCTCCAGCCCAAACAATAGAATTCAATAATTACAACACAAAATCCTGTAATTCAGCCTAAGTACAAGTTAAGGAAAAACATGTACATTCACTAAACATGTTGCAGTAGTTCAGATAATTAGTTAAGGGATGTAGGCATACTATTATAGTCTAACCGGAGACTACACATGCTGATAAGATTCAAATAAGAAGGAAACACATGTTATTACTTAGTAGAAATCAGGTTTCTACAACAATTAGCCCCTGTACATACTCGTCACCTCACGTACACGACGCTCATATATCAAAAACATTACCAATCCTAAGGGGAGTTCCCCCCCACAAGCTTAGGCAAGCCACTTACCTCGAACCAAGCTCAAATCAATCTGAAATAATGCTCTTTCCATGATAATCGGACTCCGAATGGCCCAAATCTAGCCAAAATCAATTACATAACATAGCTACAACTACATGGAACTAATCTAGCTAGTGAAATCAAAGCTAAAGTAAGAAATTCGAAATTCGCCCCAAAAAGCCTCTCCGGGCCCTCGTCTAGTCACCAAATGTGAACACACATTCACTCACGAGTTCACTCGTACCAAAATTATCCAAATTCTATGTCTACATCGCAATCAAAACTCATAAATTCGGTTGAAGGACTTTTCCACCATTTTCCTGTCACGACCCGAAATCCCACCTTTAGGCCGTGATGGCGCCTAACGTTGCACTCGCTAGGCAAGCCAATGTTTTAACTTAATTGATTTATAAACAAGTGAAAATAACAAACACTGACTAGATAATAGAGATAAAGTGTGAAAGAATTAACATATATCTAAATGACAATAGCTAATAACGAAGAAATCCCTTTAAGTAAAAAACCCATAAATTGAGTCACAACCTCACGAACCAGTCTAAGATTTGACTAAAAACAGCAGTTTGAAAATAAAGTGATGTATCTGTCTAGAAAACACATAAAAGACAGAATGAAAGATATATAGGGACGCCGAGATCCACGAACGTCATGCGGAACTACCTCGGTGTCGTATGGAATGGACTGAAGGACACTCCCACAAGCGAGGTCCACTGGGTCCGGCTGCGTAATCTGCACACATAAAGAAGTGCAGGTGTAGCATCAGTACAACCGACCCGATGTACTTAGTAAGTGTCGGGCCTAACCTCGGCGAAGTAGTGACGAGGCTAGGACACGACAACAAATTGTACCTGTGTAGTTCAATAGTATAGTAGAAAATAAACAATAATACAGTTACGGGGAAGAACATGCTAGGGATAAGAGGGGAAACAATGCCTAAAACAGTAGAATCAAGTGCTAACTGGAATGTAGAAGTCAAGCAGGAAATGACAGCTCGAAACAAGTAAAATAGACAGGAGAAGACACGGCATGACCCTTCGTGTATAGCCTCAAAATCACACGGCACGGAATGTCCCCTCGCGCATAAATAATAATGACTCAAAACGGAATGCCCCCTCGTGCATCAATAATAATCAATCGACACGGAATGTCTCCTCGCGCATAAATAATAATCAATCGACACGGAATGTCCAATCGAGCATAAATAGTAATCAATCGGCACGGAATGTCCCCTCGCGGATAAATAATAATCAATCAGCACGGAATGTCCCCTCGCGCATAAATAATGATCAATCAGCACAGAATGTTCCCTCGTGCATAAATATAATCAATCGGCACAGAATGTTCCTTCGTGCATAATTAATAATCACTCGGCACGGAATGTTCCCTCGTGCTTGATGAGTGTAAAAGCAACAATTGATATGAAAGTTTAACAATAAAACATTTCAAATGTACATAAATAATCAACAAAATTCTACTGTCCCGGCAAGGGACTCAACTATAACCAATCTCACTCAGTAGTATAATTCCAACAGTAAAATCCTAATCTGAACACATAATCAATAACATTCTACATCATGAAGTAACCTCAAGGTACCACTTCCAAGGTTCCCAATAATTCACAACACGGAGAATATCAAAGAACATTAAATAATTCATCAAAATTCGACTCACGGGCATGCTTGACCATAACATATAGGTACCTGCCACCTCACATATACGTTGGACATGAATTACACATAGCAAATAAGACTCTATATCTAATCCCTCAAGCAAAGGTTAGGCCAAACACTTACCCTAGCTCCAAGAATGCAAGTCAAGCCTCAATCACGACCTTTCCTCTTGAATCCGACTCCGAAACGATAATATCAGGACATAATTGACTTAATAACATCAATAATTATTCAATAACTCAATCTCAAAGCCTAATTATACATTTCCCATAATTCTTCCAAAAATACCAAAATTCGACCCCGGGCCCGGTTGGTCCAAACTCGAGGTTCGGACCAAAACCCGATAACCCATTCCCCCATGAACCCGAATAAACAATTTGTTTTGAAATCCGACCCGAAAATGAGGTTGAATTCCCAAAATTTCCAAAAGCCCTAACTCTACCCAAAACCCCCAATTCCTACCTTTGATTTCATGTTTTTAGACCTAGAATTTAGTGATTGATGAAGGAAAATGGAAGAAACAAGAGTTAAGATTACTTACCTAAGTGGTTACGGAGGAACAACAACTTGGAAATCGGCTATGGGGTTTGGAGAAGAAGGAGATAGTGAAAAATATGAAAATCCGGTAATGGGTATTCTGTTTTTGAGCATTTAAATAACTAGACGAAAATGGTGATCGCGATCGCGACATGTGCCCTGTGATCGTGGAGGGTACTGGCCTTAGACTTACGCTATCTGGAAGTGAAGGCTGTGATCGCAGAGAAACCGGAAGTGGACCCACGCGATCGTGAACGAAAGAACACGTTCACATAGAACAATTGCTACCCAGCCCCCAATCCCACAAGAACCTTATGCGATCGCGGACATAGGGGTGCGTTCGCGTAGAGCTAAGCCCTAAGGCTCTGCGTTTGCACCCAGCTTTTTGTGATCGCATAGAGCAAATTGACCCCCCCACCTCACACTACACTACGCGATCGCGGGGCAAGCTATGCGATCTCATAGTGTAAAAATCTCAGACACCAGAATAGCCCCTAAAAACTAGATTTTTCCAACTCTTTTGCACCCCAACACCTACCCGGAACTCACCCGAGCCCTCGGGGCTAAAAACCAAATATACACACGACTTAAAAATCATCCTACAAACTTATTCGAGAAATATAAGCACCAGAATAACATCAAAAACAATGAATTAAACTCAAATATCTATAGAATTTTCTCAAACTTCATAAACTTCTAAATTCTCCAATTTTTACCCGAAACACGTCAAACCAAGTCTGTTTCGTACCAAATTTTACAGATAACTTACATAACACATATTGAACGTGTTGCAGGCTCCGAAATCGTAATACGGGCTCGGTAACACTGATTTCACAACAAAGTTCATTTTCAAAAGTATTTCTTTTTTTCAGAAAACAATTTTCTTTAAACATTCATTTCTCAGACTTGGGACCTCAGAATTCGATTCCAGGCATACGCCCAGGTCCCATATTTTCCTACGGACCCTCCGGGACCGTCAAATCACGGACCCGAGTCCGTTTACCAAAAATATTGACCAAAGTCAACTTTATTTCATTAATTATCATAAATTCAATTGTTTAACACATTTCTACAGAGAGACTCCCCGGCTACGCGCCAGGGCTGACCACGCACATCAAGGTGAGATTAAAAGAGGCTTTCGGGGCCTCGGAACACAGTTTTTGCAAAATTAACAAAAGATGATATTTTGGGTCATCACAATCTCCACGTCTAAAAAAACCGTTCATCCTCGAATCGGGGAAAAGGTGGGGATATCGGCTCCGCATATCGGGCTCGGACTCCCAAGAAGCTGCCTCAACAGGCTGACCTCTCTACTAACACACGAACCGAAGGATAACTCTTAGATCTCAACTGTCGCACCTGCCGGTCTAATATGGATACCGGCTCCTCCTCATAAGACAAACCATTGTCCAACTGGACACCACTGAAGTCAAGTACATGAGATGGATCCGCAATATACCTCCGGAGCATAGATACATGAAATACCGGATGCACGACTGACAAACTTTGTGGCAAGGCAAGTCTGTAGGACATCTCTCCTACCTTATCCAGAATCTCAAATGGACCAACGTACCTAGGGCTCAACTTGCCCTTGTTTCCAAATCTCATCACGCCCTTCATAGGCGACACCCAAAGAAATACCCGGTGTCCTATCATAAATGCCAAATCACGAACTCTGCGATTCGCATAACTCTTCTGCCTGGACGGAGCTGTACGAAGTCTATCCTGTTCACCTTGTCAAAGGCATCCTGCACTAACTCAGAACCCAACAATCTAGCCTCTCCCGGCTCAAACCATCCGACTGGAGACCGACACCGTCTACCATACAATGCCTCATACGGAGCCATCTGAATGCTCGACTGATAGATGTTGTTGTAGGAAAACTCAGCTAAAGGCAAAAAATGGTCCCATGAACCACCAAAGTCAATGACACAAGCTCACAACATATCCTCCAAAATCTGAATAGTACGCTCAGACTGTCCGTCCGTCTGAGGATAAAATGTGGTGCTCAAATCAATCTTTATGCCCAACTCTCACTGAAATACTCTCCATAAATTGGAGGTAAACTGAGTACCTCAGTATGGTATAGTGGACATGGGCACACCATGCAGTCTAACAATATCTCTCATATAGATCCTTGCCAACTTCTCTGCTAAATACGAAACTCATACTGGGATGAAGTGCGGTGAATTGGTCAGCCTATCCACAACAACCCATACTGCATCAAACATACTCTGAGTTCGTGGGAGTCGACCAACAAAGTCCATGGTGATACGCTCCCACTTCCACTCGCGAAGTTGAATCTGCTGCATCAAACCACCGGGTCTCTGGTGCTCGTACTTAACCTGTTAACAGTTCAAGCACCAAGCTATATAAGCTACAATATCCTTCTTCATCCTCCGCCACCACTAATGCTGCCGCAAGTCCTGGTACATCTTTGCGGTGCCCGGATGAGTAGAATACTGGGAACTATGGGCCTCCTGAAGTATCAACTCACTAATACCATCCACATCATGTACACAAATCCGACACTGCATCCTCAAAACTCCCTCATCATCAACCGTAACCTACTTGGCATTTTCGTGCCTAACTCTATCTCTAAGAACACATAAATGGCGATCATCATACTGCCCTACCCAGATATGGTCTTACAATGAAGAAAGGGCCACAATATGGTCCAAAACACTACCAGTCTTAGAAACCTCCAATCTCACAAATCGGTTTGCTAACGCCTGAACGTCCAAAGCAAGAGGTCGCTCTTCGACAGATAAATAGGCAAGACTACCCATACTGGATGACTTCCGGCTCAAAGCATTAGCCACCACATTGGCCTTCCCCGGATGATAAAGAATGGCAATATCATAATCCTTCAGCAACTCTTACCATCTCCTATGCCGCATGTTCAACTCATTCTGCTTGAACAGATATTGTAAGCTCTTATGATGCGTGAACACCTCACATGGCACACCATACAGATAATGCCTCCAAATCTTCAACTCATGCACAATCGCTGCTAACTCCAAGTCATGAACTAGATAGATCTTCTCATGAACCTTCAACTGACGAGAAGCATAGGCTATAACCTTGCCATTCTGTATCAACACTGCACCAAGCCCAACCCGTGAAGCATCACAATACACGGTATACGATCCTGAACCTGTGGGAAAAACTAACATTGGTGCCGTGGTCAAGGTTGTCTTGTGCTTTTGAAAGCTCGCCTCCCACTCATCAGACCACCTGAACTGAGCACTCTTTTGAGTGAACCTGGTTATCGGGGCTACAATGGATGAAAATCCCTCCACAAACCGGCGATAATAACCTGCTAAGACGAAGAAACTCCGGATCTCTGTAGCTGAGGTGGGTCTAGGCCAATCTCTGATTGCTGAAATCTTCTAGCGATCCACCTGAACACAACTGACTATCCCTCAAAGTCTGGAGGACAAATCTAAGGTGCTGCTCATGATTCTCTCGGCTGCGATAGTATATCAATATATCATCAATGAAGACAATCACAAATGAGTCCAAATATCGCCTGAACACTCGGTGCATCAACTCCATAAAAGCAGTGGGGGCATTTGTCAGCCCAAATGACATCACCAAGAACTCATAATGATCATAACGAGTGCAAAAGGCTGTCTTAGGGACATCAGACGCCCTAATCCTCAGCTGATGGTAACCAGATCTCAAGTAAATCTTGGAAAACACTGAAGCACCCTGAGGCTGGTCGAATAAATCATCAATCCTCGGCAAAGGATACTTGTTCTTAATAGTAACCTTATTCAACTGCCGGTAGTAAATACACATCCTCATCGAGCCATCTTTCTTCTTGACAAACAATACTGGGGCACCCCAAGGAGAAACACTAGGCCTAAAGAAGCCATTATCCAACAAATCCTGAAATTGACCTTTCAACTCTGGCGGGGCCATACGATACGGCAGAGTAGATATAGGTTGGGTGCCCTGAGCTAACTCAATACAAAAATCATATCCCTGTCAGGTGGCATAGCCGGCAGGTCAGCAGGGAATACCTCTGGAAACTCACGAACCACGGGCTAAGACCCGAGGGAAGGAACCTCGGCGCTAGAATCACGAACATAGGCCAGATAGGCCAAACAACCTTTCTCAACCATGTGTCGAGCCTTTATATAAGAAATAACTCTACCAGAAGAATGACTAGGAGTCCCCCTCCACTCGAAACGAGGCACTCCTGCCAAGGTCAAGGTCACTGTCTTTGTATGACAGTCCAGAATAGCATAATAGGGGGAAAACCAATATATCCCCAATATAACATCAAAGTCAACCATGTCAAGGAGAAAAAGATCAACCTGAGTCTCCAGACCACTAATAGATACTAGACAAGCACGGTAGACTCGATCTACTACTATAGAATCACCCACCGGTGTAGACACATGCACAATAGTACTCAAGGAATCACAGGGCATAGTCAAATAAGGGGCAAAATATGAAGACACATAGGAGAATGTAGAACCCGGATCAAATAAAACTGAAGCCTCTGGGCTGCAAATTGAAACTGTACCTATAATAACTACATCAGAAGCCTCAGCATCAGGCCTGGCAGGAAAAGCATAGCACCGGGGCTGAGCCCCTCCAACCTGATCATATCTTGGTCGACCTACTGCGGCCTGACCTCTACCTCTCGTGGCATGTCCTCCACCTCTATGAGTCTGACCTCTACCTCTGGCACCACGGCTGCCACCCCTAGCTGGCTGAAAGGGTGGGGGTGCGCCTGATGCGGGAACTATGGCATGGGAACCTTGATACTGAGACCCACCAGAACCTCGGGGGAAAACCTAGAAATATGCCCCAAACCAGTGCATGTATAACAAGGCCTCTGCTGATGTTGCAGCTGACTATGGAACTGGCCCTTTCGATCCTGATAACCACCCTGGATGCTCTGAAGCGGCAGTGCACTAATAGGTGTTGGTGGTGTACTAATAGGAGCTGGTGGTGCACCGTGAGTTACCTGAAGTGCCGACTGATAGGGTCTGGGAGGATGACCTCTGCCGAAAGAATCCCTGCCCCCAGATGAAGCTCCACTGAATCGACCAAAGTGACATGGCCTCTTGTCAGGCCCCTGACCACCACCCTGTGACATAAACATCTCAATCCTCCTGGCCACATTGGCCTCATCCTGTAAGGAAATAATAGTACCTGACTCCTTGGCAATCTAAAGCCTGATGGCTGAGCCAAACCCTCAATAAACCTCCTCACTCTCTAATGATCAGTGGGGACTATCATCATAGCATGCCGAGCTAAAGTGATAAACCTGGTCTCATACTGCGTGACAGACATAGATCCCTGCTGGAGGCGCTCAAACTGCCTCCGAAGATCCTCCCTCTGAGTAACTGGAAGGAACTTCCCCACGAATAACTCGGAGAACTGAGCCCAAGTCAATGGTGCAGACCCATTTAGCCTGGTCAAACAATAGTCTCTCTACCATGTCTTGGCAGAACCCGGAAGACGAAAAGTAGCAAAATCAACTCCATTGGACTCTACTATGCCCATGTTCCGAAGAACCTCATATTAGCTGTCCAAATAGTCATGGGGATCCCTTGATGGTGCACTAGTAAATGTACTAGTGAATAACTTGGTGAATCTATCCAATCTCCATAAAGCATCTGCTGACATAGCTTCTCCCTCAACTGCCGGGGCCATAATGCCCGACTGAGCTACTCCGACCGTCTTAGGTGCTAGAGTCTGGAACTGAGGAGCTAGCTGCTATGTCGTGCGAGTAGCAGGAGTCTGGGTCCCTCCCCCAGCCTGAGAGACGGCTGGTGCAGTAGGAAGAAGACCAGACTGAGCCAAACTCTCCATGAGTCCCACTAAGCGGAGTAGAGCGTCCTGAAGAACCGGGTGGCAATGAACCTCTCTGGGACCTGAGCTGGTTCAACTGGAACTGTCTGAGTAGAAACCTCACCGGCAAAGTCTACCTGTGGGTCCTCTACTCGGGCTGCTGCCCTGGGCTGTGCCCTGCCCCTGGCTCAGCCTCTAATACGGCCTCGACCCCTCCTAGGAGCTGCAACAGGAGAATCGGGCTGCTGATCGGTAGATGAGGAAGCATGCGTTCTCGACATCTGCGAGAGATTAGAATCGAAACTCAATAAGCATTTAAAATTCAAATCGCACGACAGAAAAGAAAAAAAGTGGAGTTATTCCTAACTTTGTAGCCTCTGGGGGATAAGTACATACGTCTCCGTACTGATCCCTCAGACTCTACCAAGTTTGTCCATGAGTTGTGAGACCTATGAAACCTAGTGCTCTGATACCAACTTGTCACGACCTTAAATTCCACCTTCAGGCCATGATGGTGCCTAACGTTGCACCTGCTAGCCAAGCCAACATGTTAACTGAATTTATTTATTTATTAACAAGTGAAAATAACAAAAACTGACTAGATAATAGAGATAAAGTGCGGAAGCATTAACATAAATCTAAATGACAATAGCTAATAACGAAGAAATCCCTTTAAGTATAAAACCCAGAAGTGTAGTCACAACCTCACGAACCAGTCTAAGATTTGACTAAAAAAAAAGTTTGAAAATAAAATGATGTATCTGTCTGGAAAACACATAAATGAAAGTATGAAAGATAGTTAGGGACGTCGAGATCCACGAACGCCATGCATAACTTCCTCGGTGTCGTCTGGAATGGACTGAAGGGCACTCCCATTAGCGAGGTCCACTGGGTCCGGCTGCGTAATCTGCAAAACATAAAGAAGTTCAGGTGTAGCATCAATACAACCGATCCCATGTACTGAGTAAGTGCTGGGCCTAACCTCAGTGAAGTAGTGACGAGGCAAGGACATGACAACAGATTGTACCAGTGCTGTTCAATAGTATAATAGAAAATAAACAAGAATACACTTTTTTTAACGGGGAAGAATATGCTTGGGATAAGAGGGAAAACAATGGCTAAAACAGTAGAATCAAGTACTAACTGGAATGTAGAAGTAAAGAAGGAAATGACAACTCGAAACAAGTAAAACAGACAGGAGAAGACACGGCATGACCCCTCGTGTATAGCCTTAAAATCACACGGCACGGAATGTCCCGTCGCGCATAAATAATAATGACTCGGTACAGAATGTCCCCTCGTGCATCAATAATAATCAATCGACACGGAATGTCCCCTCGCGCATAAATAATAATCAATCGGCACGGAATGTCCCCTCTTATATAAATAATAATCAATCAGCACGGAATGTCCCCTCGTGCATAAATAATAATCATTCGTCACGGAATGTCCCCTCGCGCATAAATAATAATCAATCGGCACGGAATGTTCCCTCGTGCATAAATATAATCAATCGGCACGGAATGTTCCTTCGTGCATAATTAATAATCACTCGGCACAGAATGTTCCCTCGTGCTTGATGAGTGTAAAATGAACCATTTATATGAAAGTTTAATAATACGACATTCCAAATTTACATAAATAATCAACCAAATTCTACTGTCCCGGCTAGCTATAACCAATCTCACTTAGTAGTATAATGTCAATAGTAAAATCCTCGTCCGAACACATAATCAATAATTTTCTATGTCATGAAGTAACCTCAAGGTACCACTTCCAAGGTTCCCAATAATTCACAACACGGAGAATATCAAAGAACATTAAAAAATTCATCAAAATTCGACTCACGGGCATGCTTGACCATAACATATAGGTATCGGTCACCTCACCTATACGTTGGACATGAATTACACATAGCAAATAAGACTCTATACCTAATCCCTCAAGCTAAGGTTAGGCCAAACACTTACCTCGGCTCCAAGAATGCAAGTCAAGCCTCAATCACGGCCTTTCCTCTTGATTCCTACTCCGAAACAATAATATCTAGACATAATTGACTTAATAACATCAATAATTATTCAATAACTCAATCCAAAAGCCTAATAATACATTTCCCATAATTATTCAAAAAATACAAAAATTCGACCCCGGGCCCGCTTAGTCCAAACTCGAGGTTCGGGACAAAACCCGATAACCCATTCCCCCATGAACCCGAATATACAATTTTTTTTAAATCCGACCCCAAAATGAGGTTGAATTCCCAAAAGCCCTAACTGTACCCAAAACCCTCAATTCCTACCTTTGATTTCATATTTTTAGACCTAGAATTTAGTGATTGGTGAAGGAAAATGGAAGAAACAAGAGTTAAGATTACTTACCTGAGTGGTTATGGAGGAAGAGCAGCTTGGAAATCGGCTATGGGGGTTGGAGAAGAAGGATATGGTGATAAATATGAAAATCCCGTAATGGGTATTCTGTTTTTGAGCATTTAAATAACTGGGCGAAAATGGCTATTGCGATCGCGACATGTACCCTGCGATCGCGGAGGGTACTGGCCTTAGACTTACGCGATCGCGTAGTGAAGGCTGTGATCCCAGAGAAACCAGACGTGGACCCACGCGATCGCGAACGAAAGAATGCGTTCTCACAGAACAATTGCTACCCAGCCCCAACCCCACGGGAGACTTACGCGATCGCGGACATAGGGGTGCGTTCGAGTAGAGCTAAGCCCTAAGGCTCCGCGTTCGCGCAGAGGAAATTGACCCCCCCCACACACACACACTACACTACCCGATCGCATAGTGTAAAAATCTCAGACACCATAACAGCCCCCAAAACAATATTTTTCCAACTCTTTTGCACCCCGACACCTACCCGGAACTCTCACGAGCCCTCAAGGCTCCAAACCAAATATACACACGACTTCAAAATCATCCTACAAACTTATTCGAGTAATATAACCACCAGAATAACATAAAATACAATGAATTAAACTCCAAAATCTATAGAATTTTCTCAAACTTCATAAACTTTTAAATTCTCCAATTTTGACCCGAAACACATCAAACCAAGTCTGTTTCTTACCAAATTTTACAGATAACTCACATAACACATATTGAACCTGTTCCGGGCTCCGGAACTATATTAGGGGCTCGGTAGCACAGATTTCACATCAAAGTTCATTTTCAAAAGTATTTCTTATTTTGATAAATTATTCTTTTTTTAAATTCATTTCTCGGACTTGGGACCTCGGAATTCGATTTCGAGCATAAGCCCAGGTCCCATATTTTCCTACGGACCCTCCGGGATCGTCAAATCACGGGTCCGGGTCCGTTTACCAAAAATGTTGACCAAAGTCAACTTTATTGCATTAATTATCATAAATTCAACTGTTTAACACATTTTCACATAGAGACTCCCCCGGATACGCGCCCGAGATAGGCACACACATCGAGGTGAGATTAACGGAGGCTTTCGGGGCCTCGAAACTCAATTTTTGCTAAATTAACACAAGATGACCTTTTGGATCATCACATTTCCCAACTTTCTCACCCACTTTCCTTAATTAAATGAAGAAAACATAATTGAAATACAACAAAAATCGAGTTAGGAATTGTTACCCTAAAGCTCTCTTTGAAAAACCTTAAAAAAATTGCCAATTCCCGAGTTCCCAAGTCAAAAAATGATGAAATGAATCAAACCCTCCATTTAGCCCCTTTTATGCCAATAAAACCGCACATGCGGTCTATAACCCGCTTCTCCAGCCCCGCACCTGCGGAAGAACCATCGCAGGTGCGAAAACAACTTAAATAGGCTGGGACCGCATCTGCGAGCACTGGGCCGCACCTGTGAGCATGCTCCTATGGTCCCCCAACCTCTTCTGCGGACAACATGCTGCACATGCAGCCCCAGCTGCACAAGGCCCAAATCCGCATCTGCGACTCCATAGCCGCTTCTGCGCCTCCGCACCTGCGTTCCATAGTGCACAGGTGTGGTTAGACCAGATACAACAACTTCAGCCAATTTCCTAAGTCCCAATTCAATCCGTTAAGCACCTGAAACTCACCCGAAGCCCCTAGGACGTCAACCAAACATACCAGCCAATCCTAAAACACCATACGAACTTAGTCGAGCCTTCAAACCATGTTAAAAACCGTTAAAGTCATGAATCATCCCCTGATTCAAACTTAAAGAACTTGAAACTTTCAAATTCGACAACTGATGTCGAAACCCATCAAACCACGTCCGATTGACCCTATGTTTTTCAAACAAGTCACATTCAACCTTACGGATCTATTCCAACTTCCGGAATCAAAATCCGATCCCGATATCAAAATTTCTACTGCCGACCAAAATCTCCAAAACATTGACTTTCGTCATTTCAAGCCTACATGAGCCACAGACCTCCAAAACACAATCCGGACACGTCCCTAAGTCCTAAATCACCTAACGGAGATAACAGACTACATTCTGAATCTTAAGGCTTAATCTCTCGTTTTAGGGACTAAGTGTCCCAAAACAGTTCAAAAACCAAAATAAAACTTCCCGGCAAGTCACAATAGCAAAAAATAGATACAGAGAAAATAATTAATAGGGGATCGGGGCTATAACTCTTAAGACGACCGGCCGGGTCATCACAAATTTGATTCAAAAGTATATTTTAATATCTTATATTTTCTAAAAGCATTTTTAAGAGAAATTTTAAAAAGTACTTTGCTTGTTCATATTTCTATTCTATTATGAATTTTTATTTTATTGAATTTAATTTTTACTCCCGTAAAAGAGATATAATAACTTTTTACCAATTGTAAACTAATTTTTTTTTCTTTTGTTTCATGTATAAAATGGCAGACGCTTTACATTACTTGGATTCGTGAAAGGCTAATTTGCCCTCTTAAAGTTATATTTTTGAATTTTTTTAGTTCTATGCTAAAAGTTATTCTAATAAAACAAAAGGCAAACTGCCTACAAAATCATAAGTAAAAAAAAAAAAAAAAAAAAAAAAAAAACAAAAAAAAAAAAAAAAAAAAAAAAAAAAAAAAGCAAAACTTTTTAATCACTTGTTTGAGTTGAGCATTGCTTTAATTGTTGAATCACAATAATTCATTAGGCCAGGAGGAACATATAATTACTCATTAGGCCAGGTTAATTTATATTGTTTAGTTAAAAATGGAACACGTTATATTGTCTAGTTGAAAGTGTATGAATTTCTAGAATTGGAAGAAAATCTACATCTACATTATTATAAAAATACGAATATAATATGGATTTACAAAAATAACCTTATAATATTAAGCATAATAACTCATAATAAAAGGACATAACCGGAATTCTAAATAGTATCCTTATAATTCTATTAGTTTTAGAACATCTGCACGTTAGGAATCCTACATGATTACCTTTAGAAATCCTATTACTATAATTATTTTCGGGCTGTCTAATTCATATAAAATTGAACAAGTAATATATTTGTTCATATAATCCTATTACTTTCAGGATATAGTTCTTAAAAATTTCTATTAATAATATAATTTGGAAACGTATTATAATGTCTTATTACTAATTTAATTTGAGAATGTATTATATTGTACAAATTCAATTAGAAAAAGGATAGTATGTATTATTATAAAATCATAAATACAATATTAGTATACCAAAGTAGCCCTAAAATATTAAACGAAATAATTCATAGGACGAGAACTTAACTGCAATAACCTATTAATATACCAAAGTAGCCCTAAAATTATAAGAATCCTCTGTATTGGAAATACATTACCACTCCATAATGTTCAATACCAAGAAAAAATAAAAGTAATACTAAATGGATTCCATAAAGAATTGAAATTGAGAAGAGAACATACCTCACGGTAATATATTTTTATATTATATTTGAACTATTTTCCTACTCAAATAATATTTTTTAATCAATTTTCATGTACTATTTTAAAATACACAATTATTAAACAACAACTAAGAAAATATTTAAGAATATAATTGTGTGAGAAAGAGTAAAATAAATGGTTGGTAAGAGTCAACACCACTAATGATTCTACAAACATAAAGATTTAAATGTAAAATGTCATATCAATCTTTTACTCTTTGAAAATAAAATTTATGGTGGATAAAATTATAATTAAGATTAAAAAATAAGAGATGAACTAATATTAAGATCTGAATGAACATAGAATAAATGATTATTTATCTTAAAACCAAATAATTAAATCTTTTAATTAATTTTTTAGCAAGAGAATCCAATTCAATTATTTCTTAAATTCATCATCTGAGTAAAATTTTATTTGAATTTAAAAAAATCTTAGAGTACATTAATTTATTCCATGAAATAAGCGTTAGAACACAAAGTAAAAAAGGTTAGTATATTATTTGTCACGCCCCGAATTTTCACCGTCGGGACCGTGATGGCACCTAACATTTCACTTGCTAGGCAAGACAACATTAGAGATTCAAAACACAATAATCTTAAAACTTACAGCTAATTACTACAATTTAAGACATAATGAATTAATAAGGAAACGGAAATTCATAACAACACCGTGTATATTATGTATGTCTACCCATGATCTGGAGTCACAACTCACAGACTACTATGATTTGTCTACAAATATTTGGCTGAAGGAAAAATACAACTGTTTATGAGTCGAAGAAATAGTAAAATAAGCGGGTCGGAGGGGACTCCACGGACTGCGGATGTTGGCAGTTCTACTTTGGGTCTCCTTTGTAGAAATCAGTTGCAAATATCAGAATCAGCTCGGATCGATACCTGAATCTGCACAGATAGTGAAGAGTACAGTATAAGTACAACCAACCCCATGGTAAGTGTCGAGCCTAAACTCAGTGAAGTATTGACAAGGCTAGGACAAGACACCCACAAACAGCATGTGTAGTATAATCATACATGTAGCAATAACAGTAATAGAAGAAATAAGACAGGAAATATTGGGAGAGGACATGTTGAGAGGTTCAAAAATTAGAAATCATAAATAGTGATATAACCATATAAATGAAAATGCTCTAAACAGATAAGACGAGTAAGAACGGTAGAATAAACTACATGGCATCACCCTTCGTGTTTTTACTCTCGATCTCACCATATGCAACAATAGAACAGTAAAAGAAACTGCACGATATCACCCTTCGTGCTTTTATTCTTTACCTCACCATATGAAATAATGAAAATGGAACGGCATCATCCTTCGTGCTTTAAACTCTTCCTCACCATATGAAATAATGCAATGACACGACATTACTCTTCGTTCTTTACACTCTTCCTCACCAATCAAAGATCAATAATAACGGATAAATAGAAATATCAAGGAAGATATGTATTTCATCAATACTTATTACACAATATCAATCTCAACCTTGAGCCAATATTCAAAAGTTACCAAATCTCGGTGAAACCGGATAGAAGTTTCCCAACATCATAAATGGCTATGCTAAACATGAGCAATATGTCTAAAGACTACAAAAATTGCAAGAATAGGACTCACTCACATGCTATGACTCGACAACAACACATAGGTGCTCTTCAATTCACCTATACATTGTACTCAACAACCAAACACGTACCAAATAAGAAATTAACACATAATCCCTCAAGCCAAAGTTAGACACGACACTTACCTCGGTTCGCAGGTCACTCACTGCTCAAGTAACGCCTTTCCTCTAGAATTCACCTCCAACCCACTCGTATCTAGTCATAATTAGCTTAATAACATCAATTTTCGCTAAAGAAATCAATCTCAATACACAATTATAGTTTTACAATATTTTCCTCCAAAAAGTAAAAAATCGACCCCGGGTCCTCTTGGTCAAAACTCGAGGTTCAGACCAAAATTCGTTTACCCATTCATCCCCGAGCCCGAATATGTAATTAGTTTCGGAATCCAACCTCAAATTGAGGTCTAAATCCCCAAATTTTCAAAATTCACAATTCGCCCAAAATCCCTAATTTCTACCCTTAAAGAACAAGATGTAGTACTATGAATTCAATGAATGATAATGGAAATTCAAGAAAACGAGTTAAGAAGTGCAAATCTATGACTTTGTATTGAAATCCTTTTTGAAAAATCTCCCTAGATTGAGTTATAGTGATGAAAAATGAAATTTGGGAAGAAGTCACGTTTTGTTCTGTTTTCAAAAAACTGGACAGGTCTTCATCACATTCGCGAGAGACCTGTCGCGATCGCAAAGCACAACAGCCCAAAGACCTTTGCATTCGCGAATAACTCCTCGCGTTCGTGAAGGATATGCCTCCTGGCCTTCCCGTTCGTGAACCATTGCTCGCGTTCGCATAGAAGGTATGAATGAACTCTCCCCCACATCCCTAACACTCCGCGTTTGCGTTGATCTGGTCGCGTTCGCGAAGGGTAAAGCTCCCATTGCCTTATGATCGAACCTAGTATCTGCGTTTGCATAGAAGAATTCCACCCCCAGCCAAGCATAAATTTTGTGATCGCGAGAGAGACTTCGCGACCATAAAGCACAAAGCATCAGTGCACCAGAAACAACAACACACAAGATTTTTCTAAGTGAAAACCATCCCGTGGCCTATCCGAAACTCACCCGAGTCCTCGAGGCTCCAAACCAAACATATACACAAGTCTAAAAACATCATAAGTACTTGATCGTGCGATCTAATCTCCAAAATAACACTTAGATCTAATCTCAAGAACACTTCAAATTTCTATTTTCTCAACCAAAGGTCTGACTCACGTCAAATCAATTCTTTTTCTCACCAAATTTGATATATAAGGTATAAATATCACATCTGGCCTGTACTGGGCTCCAGAACCAAAATATGGACCTGATACCAACAAGATAAAAAATTAAGCAAATTCTTTAAAATCAATAATTTTCCATCCTTTCACTTTTTGTCAAAATTCATTTCTCGAGCTAGGACCTCGAAATTCAATTTCTGGCATACGCCCATGTCCAATATTTTACTACGAATCCACCGGGACCGTCAAAATACGGGTCCGGGTCCGGGTCCGTTTACTCAAAACGTTGAACGAAGTCAACTAAAAATTATTTTGAAGGCAACAAATTATTATTTCTTCAATTTTTCGCAAATCGAGGAGGGTAAAATGATATTTTTAAGGCTAACGAGCGCAGAATTGAGTTTAAAAACACAAGATGACCTTTTAGGTCATCACATTATTAAGAATCAAAATGCTATACAAGTATCTGAGGAAGCACACTCACAGCTAAATCTTAAAGAAAGAAGGGATAGCCTTACTTTTGAGAAAGATTACACCGTACTCCTTTAAAATTGCAAAATCTCACGTTAATTTGAATTTTTGAAGGTCTTGGGCGTTGGTTACATGAATTTCGTTTGTAACACACAATACTTACGTTTGAATCCTCGTCAGATGCATATGAGAATATTCAAGTTTCTTATCCATCCATGTCTCTTAAGTTTAGATATATGTTTCATACATGGATTGTGCAACCACCACATAATACTTAGTGATTTTATTCTTGCCACCTATCTTATAATGACTTAAGAGTCATAAGGTTTAGGGGCTGCCACGTTTTGGGCCTTTTAGGCCTTATCCCAATCATAATTATTTACTAATTTATCTTATTAATCTCCCACTCATCGATAATTGCCCAATTATTCACATAATTAAGAATTCTCTAAAATTACATAAAAATGCTACTCACTTTTAACACACTTTATACACCTTGCTATCATGGTCATGTGGTACCTTGTATGGCGCTAGTCCATAAATATGGGGTATTATAGCTTGGACCATATTTTGCCTCAAAATGTCAACTTTGACGAAACTCATTTTCTTTGATTTTCTTACCCTCACACATTCACTAATTTACTTATCACTTGTTTGAAGTAAGATAATACTTATAACCTCAAAAATAATTTTATTCCCGAGCGTATATCAATTTACTCGCGGTGTACTTTCATGTACGAAAACATGGGGTGTAACATTATTCCCCCCTTTGGAACATTCATCCTCGAATGTTGATTGGTGCACATATCATTTTCATAATCTACGTCTTCCGAATACTTTAGTACGTTCCTTGTCATCTAGGCAACTGTTCTATGAATAAATCTAAAGTCCAGGGCATTCCCCCCTTAGACCTCCTTCTCACACCACGAATTGTAGTCAGAATCCTTCCAGTCTCATAACTGTTGGTACCTTTTATCATGCAGTCTGTACGACTCTAACCTTGTATGTACGCCTATGCGACTCTTCTTTCCTTTTTCCTCTACCTTTATCCAATCTATAGGAGTCAATTTATAAGCATACACAGAGCTTGATAAAATGTCCGTTTGGGCGTCTATGTGTATACAGAAGTTCTTCGTTAGGTACTTTGTTAAATTCACGAATATTGCTACACCTTATTTTGTTTATCCAATTGTATGACTTTACTCCATCTAGGTAGTTGATACTATACCATAACTCTTACCTCGATTTATCCTTACTGAGGTCTGCTACCAAACTCCCACTTACTTTCGTTGCTTATCCCATATGCATCAATCCAAGTCCTTTAATACTTCTTTATTACTGTTCATCTTAAGAATGACGGCCTAATATCATCTTATACTTTGTGACTTTGTCCATCCATTGTTGATTCACCTCAATATTGATATATAATTTACCACTGATAACTTGGAACTTATTACATTATCACTAGGGCTCACGTTGCATTGAGGAACATTTAAAGTGATTTTCCTGATCCGCCTGGGGGCGATACTATAGTTCCATAACCGTATTTCACAGCATCCCAATGTGATTTACCTTACGTGAGTAAATTAATCCCGTACAATTCTTCTTCAAATTATTACTCAATTGAAGGCCCAAATGTCATCTTTCATCTACCACAATTACGCCCTTATTATATTATCAAGGTAACATTCCATCTCGTTTAAATACTACTTATCATGAGTAGCTCCTTTTAGTTCATTCAAGCTATATTCAGCTTTCTATCAATCCGAGAAATCATCCTCTCTTGTTTTCACGGGCCTAATCCCGAGAACTTATCCGTTTTTCGTCACCTTCTCAGTCGCCCTTTCTTGTCCTTATTCCTGTATTCCTAAAACCTTGTCGCTTTTCCATACATTAGCTTGTGTCCTACATATATCTATTTATATTACTCCTTCAACTTGCTTGCATCATAGATTTCCTTATGGCATTCTGGAACATCAAGCGATACATCACATCGTCTCTAACTCTTCTTTGCTCTCTTAATTAGCCTCCTCGACACCTAGAAACCATAGGATTGAAGACATGCCACTAACAACACTACTATCATTCCTGGATACTAAATCCCTATGCTTCTAGCCTTCTATCCAAATTATGGACTATTCACAACCTCCGACATTTGAGTATCGTGTATGTTGTTTACCTTTACCTTACTTACCTTGAAATTTTGCATCACATCTTGTATCTCTTTCATGACCTTCTTTCCACATAGGTATAATTCGCATCCATAACTTGAAGCTTTATTATAATACTTGCACCTCTAGTGCATACACAATCTAGTGAGAGCTTCATGCTGACTTCTTATGAAGTTTATACTCTCATGACTGACTTTATCGTAGAGCCATTATAGAATGTGGCTATTGTACTATCTCTCTTGTATTTCTATCATTAAGAGTGATTCAGCAATGTTCTCAATCATGATGTCTATAATATTTCTGGGTCCAATAATCAGACTCCCGATTTACTTAGTTGACGTAACTATTTAGTTTCCTCTTCCTTCTGATTAGCCTTTATGTAGGACTAAGCTATCTTTCGATCTGTGGCACCTGGTATTAGTTATTACTTTAGCCTTTCATGGGCGTCATGGAATATCCATGATACAATCTTCTAACAACTCAATCATTTGCCTATGTCATGGGCTCAAGATTCTTTCTTTTAACTTATACCGGAGTCATTTATGGTTGTATGATTGTCAACATATATGCTGCATGGATAATACTCCAAAATCATGAGTGTATCCATAACATACCAACTCTGGATCATTGATCGAATAATTCCTTTTGTTCCATCTCAACTTTCTTTAAACGTATGCAATTACTTTTCTTGGTCTTTCTACCCCCATGGTGCGTACATACTTAGCTTATCCTAGTCCTCACTCACGCCAGAATTTTTGCGTAACTCATATGGTCTCGAGTACTACCTTTGATTTTTTTCTCCCTGTTCATTAGCCACGGTAGGTGCCACTTTCTTTTAGAGTGCATACAATTTTTGTTGTGACACTTCTTTTACTTGACCATTTCTTCTTCGAGTTACTATATTTAGGTTGAAGCCTTCTTCCTTATATCCTCAGCTAGTCTTCCATTGTAGTACTTAGGGACGACCCTCTGACTCTTGTAAAGCTGCGAGCTTATTACATCGTATACCCGATGGAATTTTTGATGTTCTTCCTCGCCTCTAATTATCCGTAGTTACTTACCTCCACACTTGTGTGCTCGTACAATTGCTTCTGAACTGAAGTTTTGACTGTCTTCCTAGTGGAAATCTTTTTTATTTTCGTAACAACATACGGTACCTTTAACTACCCCAACTGCTATCTGAATATCTTTCATGTATTACAATGTCACATCCGTGATAATGAATTCCCCACGCTGTGGTTCACTATGTTTATCTAGCCATAACTAGGATTTTTCTGAATCAACTACTAACTACTCGTTGGCCCATTCTCATATCAATGTTCTGCGTAATCTCTCTTGGGTTATTCCCTTTGTCTTAACTTATGTCTCACACTGACTCCTTATGTATCAATAACATCTCGGGTAGGAACCCTTGACTTCCTTTCCTTGACGTCGTGCTTGCATAATGTTCTGGAATTGTAACATATCTAAAGGATTTGAATAATTTCAATCTCATATCCTTCTCATTTTTAACGCATTCTTCCTTTACCATTACATAATTCCCCCCGTTAGAGAAGTACTGAGATTTAGTGCTACGACGATCTACCTATAGATGTGTTACCTCTTTATCTTTGGCATCTTCTCACATCGTTGATTACCCTTACTCGTCTTGTGGTGATCCTTCTGTACTGAGGATAAAAAATTTCCGTACTCGCGAGGGTGACACCTACAATAACTGGAACATACAGTCCCTTAAGCTGAACTTTGCTCACATTGCTTGCTTTAGGGAAGCGTTTTCCTAACTGACCATTCTTTGAGTTTCTCATGAATCTTCTTCTGTTTTCCATTCTATTATCGTCGGAAAGAAATAAATTCTCATAATGTCGACCATTATCAAATCACTCAGTCCCTAATTCATGTTTAATTTATCTTGTTCACCAATCCATACTAATTTCTATTACCCTAGGGTCTAACTTTTCCTTCTGATAATCACGTTAGAGTCACAAGCTTATTTCTCGAAATGAGGATATGACTTTATGGCCTATACTCTTTTGTTGTCTCAAGGGATGTCACCTCTCGTCTTTTCCTTCACTTGACTATAGACTGTGTAATACTGTCATTTTTTTAATCTATCGTTGTTATTCATGTATCACATCTTACTCATAATAGTTCATTAACTCTCTTCTTATTTCCCTACTAACATTTGTGTCTAATACATTATTCTGAGAACTTCAACAAGATATTCTTTTGCTTTTGGCTCCCCTTGCTCCATCCATTGGCTCTTCGATTTTCCTAACATTCTTTCTCTACTAGGGACGGGAGCCACACTACGGTAATATTTTTACCTTCAAGGCTTCCAGTGGCTATCTTTGTAGTACTCATATTTAACTGTACCATTTCAGAATGCACCATCTATGTCTCTCACAAGGAGATCTATTTGTACATTTGCAATATCATTCAGAAATGTCAACTGACGCAAAAAATCCATCTACCAGCTTGGATTACTCTAACTCCAGTCAGATCCTGATATCCGTCCTTCTCTTATACTATCATATTAGCTTCCATATGGCATAAATGAGATGGGTGTGGAAAATAGTACATAACTCTGTTACAATTGAAGATAACTCAAAATGCTTATATTTCTCTTCTTGAATTGTAAATATTGTTAATCTTCATTAAATGGGTAGCTCATACCCTTTTTCATCTTCCTTCTTTTACTTGCTGAAACTTGTGTCCACCTTCCTATTCTCTTATTCATTTTTTCTGTAAGAGTGGATAGACATTCTTGCCTTAGGGATCCTTATCAAGAATATTTACATGTCTTAGTACATACATGTTCAGCCGGAGACCTTACATTTATCCATCATATCAACTCTTTCACAGCCACATACAATCCCTTGCCAACTGTCTTTCTGGATGTAGGGATCGTCGTATATGAATAAGATAGAGTTTAGGAAATTGAGTTCTTACACTGAACTCTACCACATGATCTAGAGTAAGAAGAAAGAGTGACAGTCCTAAATGCCATGTAGCCTCCTTCTTATAAGTGTGGTGCACGACACACCCATAAACAAGACTCTACTAGACACAACTTGTAGGCTCCCTAGGACAGATCTGCTCTGATACCACTTTGTATCACGTGCCATTATTAACGTGCAACGCTTGTTCATAGATACTATTTATTCCTAAATATTAGAGAGAAAAATCAAAGTACAATTTTATCCAATATAAATCTATTTTTAAAGGGTAAAAAAAGCAAATGACATTTTCCTAAGGGTATTCGTGCTTTTAATATAATATTAGTTTCTATGTACATGCTTTGCACGTATATAAATTTTTAGTTGCATGTATTCACCAAGTATGTAGATAAAAAATAATTAAATATTTCTTGAATATTCCAGGATGGATAATTAAATTAGATAATTAGTGTCCATGCTCTAGATTGCAAAATAGATATATAATTATTAGATTCATACTACAAATCATCTATGTTTTCTCTGTCGATATTTGACTCCCTTTTTCATATATAACTCATCATCCTTATGAGGAATAATCTCGAATCGACTTCATAATTGCTATGTAAATCTCCTATTCTCCAACAATTATATATTTATTTGAAAGAATTAAAAGTTCTAACTTTTCTTTCGCTTCCAAGGGGAGAGAAGTTTCAATGATGGTTAAGTCTCAAGCAATAATATTTATACTCTAAGTATATACTTCCAATAAAATTAAGGATTCAAACACAAAGTCCGTCTTGTTCCAGTCAGAATTCAATTAGAGCCATTTAGTTATGCAATGAAGAATTGAATTAGTTGTGCAATCTTTAATCTCAAGTAAACTTGTGTTTAGAAGGAAATAAATTTCCTTACTTTCAATTGAAATGGTAAAAAGTCCTAGATGAATTATGTGGAACAATAACTTATTTTATAGGAATACTTAGCTTATACCAAATCCTTTGCCTTTCTTTTGAATTAAAGTAGGTCGCGATTGCTGTATTTTAGTCGGTCGGAGGAAGCAGTAGCTTCGTGCCCCGCTATTCTTTTTTTGCATGTTCATACAATAAATTTAAGTCCCATAAAAACTTGAGACCAAATATCAAGCGTACACGCAAAAAATATTTACTTTTGTATGGATATTGACATGAAAACCTAAACAAATATAAAGAGTAGACTCCAAGTTCGACGCTACCTACTGTCACGATCCAAAATTTACTAAGGTCGTGATGTCGCCTAACACCGCCGTTAGGCAAGCCAACGATGAATGATTAACTTAATTACTACTTTTAGTATTTGAAATCATAATACTCATTGATTAAAGAGTATGAAATAGAACTTACATGGTAAGTTATAATATTTACACGAACTACAATAATGAACAATCCCCTAAGAACCCCCAAAACCCGGTGCCACAAGCGCATGAGCATCAGTTAATGAGTACCAGAATAATACAACATCCGTCTGAAATACAAGTTAGACGGGGAATATAAGTAACTTTGATGGAGAATCTGTATGCTGCAGATCATACCAAGGATGTGCAGCTCACCGTAAAGTCCCCGCAACAGCCACCCTCTGCACCCAGCTGACCACCATGTACATATATGTATGAATACCTGCACAATAAGTGCAGCAAGTGCAGCATGAGTACGTAAATCAATATGTGCCCAGTAAGTATCTAGCCTAACCAAAGAGAAATAGTGATGAGGGGTCGACATTGACACTTACTAGCGGTCCATTAAGATAGATATAGTAAGAAGCAAACATGTATGAGGCAGAGTAAATAAACAAGATAAACAAGTATAAATACGTGATACAATCATTCTCTCAACAATTAAACTCAAACTATTGATTAGCAGTTACCTCCTCTATCAGATTACATATATATATATATATATATATATATATACATAATTCCATAGGAGTATTTTATAGAAATGCTGAGGCGTACGGCCCGATCCCATCATAATCTAGTATATAACCATAGATACATCTATTATATTGCTAAGGAGAACAACCCGCACCCATGAAAGTGTGGTACATAATCATGCCGATGCGAACGACCCGATCCCAGAAGATGTGTGCACTACCGAGGGTCGAACGACACGAACCATAGATGTATCTATCCTGCCGAGGAAAACGATCCGATCCCATTACAAGAAGATGCTTTCATGAGTCCTTGACCCTATTCACGAAGGGGCATGTGAGTTATAAGGAGCTTTGAGGAAACCATTCGATGAGAACGCATAACGCAGGATAAATTCGTAAGAGGAGTAAAATTATTCGCGGCTAATCACGAAGTCCGTCGAACTCTACAATAGCGAGTCTATCGCTCTACACAAGTCTATTCTCAAGTCATAATGTAACATAAAAGAAATTTAATAGGCAAGGGACTGCTCAAATCGCAATTATAGTATGGTGTGAACCTAAGTCTACCCGAACAATAACATGTATTTAGCTATGTACGGACTCTCGTCACTTCGTGCGTACGCAGCCCCCACAACAAGTAGCACATATTAAATACATCACCTAAGGATAGTTCCCCCTCACAAAGTTACACAGGAGACTACCTCGCTCCAGAGTTCCATAGTCGTCTCCAAAGTCTCTCCAACAACTCAAATTCATGCATGTCGATCCAAAAACTAGTCAAACAAGGCGCAAACCAATCAAAATATACTCTAATACCCATGATCAGTCAATTTAAAAGTTTCCCAACCCTACTCGAAAAGTCTATAAAGTCAACCCTAGGGCCCACGTTACCGGATTCCGAAAATTTCAAATATAATCTTTACCCATAACACCACGAACTTAAATATTATGTATTCCTAATTCCATATCCAATTTTGTGGTAAAAGTCCAAAAATACCAATTCTTAAACCTCAACATTCATTGTCTGATTGCCTTTCCTTTGTTGGAATTAAACGCTTAACCATTAAATCAAGCGCTGAGAAATTCTCCTTTTGAGACATTCACTGCGTCAGCACATAAACAAGCACCCCACAATTACAACAATATTTTGAGGTAACAACTCATGAATATCATAGCAGCCTTTGTATTGCCTCAAAACCGTCAGAAACACATCTACTGAGCTGAAATAATATGACATCCTTCTACAAGAAGACGATAATAACTTGCTTGAATGCCTAGGGAAAAACATCCTACTCCACGTATGGAGTACCACTGCAACTCTTCGGTGTCCAATTGAAACGAGCATTCAACATTATATAAGAATGAGTAGGAAGCAAATAAAGGCATAAGCCTCAAAGGAATCCAATCACACGATGAGGATTGAAGAAGGGAAATGCTCTTAGCAGCCCTATAGCTTCCCAAAGATAAGTAAGAATGTTTTCGTATCGAGCGAGACTCTATTAGACTTGTTCATGACTCGTGAGACCTAAGTGAACCTAACGCTCTGATACCAAGATTTTACGACCCAAAATCCACTAAGGTCGTGATGGCGCCTAACACCACCGTCAGACAAGACAACGGTGGTGTTAGGCGCCATCACGACCTACAATAATGAAAAATCCCGTAAGAATCCCCAAACCCGGTCCACAAGTGCATGAGCATCTATTAATTAGTACAAAAAGAATACAACATTCGTCTGAAATACAAGTTAGACCGGGAATATACATAACTTTGATGGAGACTCTGACGCTGCAGATCATATCAACGAAGTGCAGATCACCGTAAAATCCCCGCAACAGCTGCGCCTCTGCACCCATAGGACCACCAGATACATATATGTATGTATATTTGCAGAAGTGCAGCAAGTGTAGCATGAGTATGTAAATCAACACGTACCCACTAAGTATCTAGCCTAACCCTAGAGAAGTAGTGAAGAGGTGTCGACATTGACACTTCTAGTGGTCCATTAAGATAGATATAGTAAGAAGTAAACATATATGGGGTAGAGTAAATAAACAAGATAAACAAGTATAAATACGTGGTACAATCCTTCTCTCAACAATTAACCTCAAACTCTACATTAGTAGTTACCTCCTCCATCGGAGAATGTGTTTGTGTGTATATATATATATATATATATATATATATATAGGAATTCACTGGATAGGTCTTCATAATTAAAATAAGGAAAACTCTCAGATACACTGGCTTTTTGTTAAATAATACGCACGATTCCATAGGAGTATCTTAGAGAAACGCCGAGACGTATGGCCTGATCCCATCATAATCTAGTATATAACCATAGGTATATCTATTAATAGCCTAGGTGGACGGCCCGCTCCCATGAGAGTGTGGTACATAATCTTGCCGAGGCGGACACCCAATCCTATAAGATGCGTGCACTACCGAGGTTCGAATGGCATAAACCATAGATGTATTTATCCTGCCGAGGCTAATGGCCAGATCCCATTACAATAAGAAGCTTTGACGGATCCTAGACCCCACTCACTAAGGGACATGTGAGTTATAAGGAGCTTTGAGGAAACCTTTCGATGAGAATGCATTACGCGGGAGAAATTCGTAAGAGGAGTAAAATTATTCGCGGCTAATCACGTAGCCCATCGAATCTCTACAATAGCGAGTCTATCGCTCTATATAAGTCTAGCTTCATGTCGTAATGTAACATGAAGGAATTAAATGTGCAAGGTACTGCTCAAATAGAACAACTACAGCATGGTGTGAACCTAAGTCTACCCGAACAATAACATGGATTTAGCTACGTACGGACTCTCGTCACCTCGTGTGTATGTAGCCGCCACAACAAGTAGCACAAATCAAATAAATCATCCAGGGGTAGTTTCCCCCTCACAAAGTTAGGCAGGAGACTTATCTCGCTCCGAAGTTCTATAACCGGCTCCAACGCCCCTCTAACAACTCAAACCGATTCCCGCAATACAAAAAACTATTTAAATGAGGTGCAAACCATTCAAAATATACTCTAATACCATAAAAAACCAATTTAAACATTTGCCAACCCCGCTCGAAAAGTCAATAAAGTCAACCCTTAGGCCCACGTGCCCGGATTCTCAAAATTTAGATGTTAAACTTTACCCATAACACCACGAACTCAAATATATTTCCTAATTCCATGTCCAATTTCATGGTAAAGTCCAAAAATACCAATTTCTAGGTTTCATACAAAATCTCACAATTTCTACTAATTTCCATGGTTAAATCCTTGTAGAATCCATATGGTTAGCTAATAATATGCGAGAATTACTTACATTACAATAGATGATGAAAATCTCCCGTTGAAGCTCTCCAGAAATCACCCAAATCAAGATAGAAATGAGCAAAATCCCGTTTTAAAACAATCTGCCTAGGTTAGCATGTGGAGACAAAACCTTTGCATTTGCGAATGAACAATGTTCGCAATTGCGAATGAACAGTGCCTTACTAGAAACCAGCAAACCCAAACTTTTCTGAAATGATCCCGAACCACCCCAAAACTCAAGCAGAAGCACCTGCACACAAATCATATATGAATTTCAATCATAAAACACGCTACAGACCTGCTCGCGCACTCAAAACACTGAAAAGAGGTGGTCGTCTTGACCATGGTAAAACTCCAAATTTTTTAACTTTACTAGTCTCTCCACAAATGATCCAAAATACACACAAGCCACTCGGGACCCCGTCAAATCATACCAACAAGTCCAAAAACATAACACAAACTTAGCCGAGGTCTCAAATCACATCAAACAACGGCTAAACTATGAATCGCGTCTCAAATCAAAATATGAGTTATGAAATTTCCAAATTATATAATTTGCGACGAAGCATATCCAATCAATCCAGAATGACTTCAAATTTTGCACACATGTCATAAATAACAATAAGGACCTATTCTCGCTTCCAAAATCGAAATCCGACCCCGATATCAAAACGTCCACTCCCGGTCAAACTTCCCAAAAACCTTCAGTTTCCAACTTTCATTAAATGACCCCAAAATGACATATGGACCTCCAAATCCGCATTCGGGCGCGCTCCTAAGATCAAAATCACCATACGGAGCTATACCCAGGCTCGAAATCACAAATGCACATCGATAACATCAAAATCCACTTCAACCCAAACTTATGAAATTCGTCCAAAATGCTAACTTTCCACAATAAGCACTGAAACGCTTCCGGATCATCTATAACCCGATCCGGACATACGCCCAAGTCCAAAATTATCATATGAACCTATTGGAACCTTCTAATCTCGATTTCGAGGCCGTTTATTCAAAATTCAAATCTTAGTCAATTTTCCAAGTTTAAGCTTCTGAAAATTAGAATTTTCCATCCGAATCAACTCTAACTTCCCGGAATTCAATTCCGACCACACGTACAAGTCATAATACATGAAGTGAAGCTACTCAAGGTCTCAAACTGCTGAACAACATGCTAGAGCTCAAAACAACTAGTCGGGTCATTACATTCACCATAACTTAAACATACGTTTGTCCTCGAATGTGCTAAGGACTGCTCCATAGTTGTCCAAAATCACTGTTTAACACCTCATGCACCTACCTGTGCCACCACAACCCAGTTGAGCACATTAGCTCGAGCCAGACTGAAGATTCTCCTTTTTATACAATCAATAAGTCTTAGAACAAAATTCCAACATCCAGAATTCTCCAAGACCCCCAATTCTAACATACGAACGCCGTATCAACCTCCACACGCTAAACCAACACATTATAAACACCCATGATGATGCCACACAATGCACAACATAAGTCTGTTGCCCATAATAACATACTCCGGCAACAATAGCTGCATTTTCATGAACCTGATGCTCGTAATACACATCATAATGCATATAAGCCTTGTTTCAACTCTCGTAATACTACCACGATGAAAAATATGTGTAGAAGCTCATAACTATATGCCGAACCAACAATTCATGGAGTCTTCCCTCCTAAAAAGAACCATTAATCCATTTTGAACTGAATAGTGATACTTTCTCTTTAACATACTTTGTATACCTCCGATCGCACGATCCCATCCCCAGTAATTTCGTCTCACCCAGTACAAGTTGTTCCGCTAATAAGCCACCTCAAACACTAACTGGAATCCCACATGACTCCATCAATGCGCCAAGAAGCTACAACTCGAATATGAGACCTTAGAAAGAACGAACTCTCGAAAAGAACTATCCAACTGGCATAACGAATAAAAAGGCCATCAAACACCATAAGCCCTTCTCAGGGAATGAGAAACAAAATACAAAGGAATAGATATAGAGATCCGTACTCAACATCTCACTGTTGTGGCATGCAACCGATCAACACTTGATATCATTGCGACATGCAACCCGATCAAAACATGGTACCGTTACAACGTGTAACCCGATCCAAACAATGTACCCGTGGTGGCATGTCACCCGATCCACACATGATAATAAACAAAAGGAGGTACTCAAAAAACCATAATGCTTATGCACACAAAATGTTCGAATACCGACCACGAGCACACCAAGTGCAAAAATACAACCATAGGGAGACGGATAGCACCGTACACTGTAAACCCCAAGCACAACTAAGGTGCGGTAAACAGCTTGCATCTCGAGAGCTATCTTGCTCGTATAACACCACAAGCTGCACGAGACCACAATACAAGTGAGAATAACCAAGCTGTCTCACAACCCACATGGCATAACAAAGTATTAATGGAATAGGTGATGACAAAAATATCATCCAATGCCCGAAGACTCCTCCATAAGAAATGTTATGCTTAATCAATACACTGGGTCTGGTGTAGAGCACACACCCACATTCAGACCCATCGACGAACCTCAAGCCGATTTTGATCATACGGTACTAGGATAGTAACCTTTCAAGGATCCACAATGACCTATCCATGACACACAAGAACATCCGTCAAATCCAGGACAAACTAACACGATTTACAACCCAAGGAATAGAACGCCTCTCAGGCATAAACCCTTAAATTATCGATAGTACTAGAGTCTTCATGCTTGGTTTAAATAGTTAATAGTCAAGTGAATAACATGCCAAACTTATACATATTTCTCCCCGGAATACGCTGCCATGATCTTCTGCACCACGTAGAAAGGTCCGCATTTAAAGACCCGTAAAATTTCTATATCTAAAATAATGCCCGAATGGGTCCCTGTGTTGTTATAACTATAGAAATTCTTAAAACGATCCTATTTTGAGTAAAAAGTATCCCGAAACTTGAAAAATTAAATTTTTCAGAGATTGCGAGTTGTGCGACGCACTATGCGATCACATAACATAGTGGTCGCATACCTGGACAGCATACTGTCCAATTTGAGGACAACTATGCGACTCAGAATGTGATCACATTTTGGGTATGCGGACCGCATAGTTGTCGCATTCTTGCCCCATGGTTTTTGCAAGGGAGGTTATGTGACGCACTATGCGATCGCATAACAGGTATGCAGACCGCATAGTGGTCGCATACCTAGGCATTGTGGTTCCCATTTTGGCCCAGTTGAAGGCCAACTATGCGGCCAGGAATGCGGACCGCATAGCAGGAATGCGATCACATTCCTGTGTTGGGCTCCTATTTTTTAAATTTTAAAACCCGACCCCCTGTTTTATAAAACACCCCTTCCCCTCATTTTTAACTAATTTCTGACAAAAAATAGAGAGAGAAGAAGGGAGTTCTTGAGAGAGAATGTTTCAATCTCATGAAATTTGGTTTTCCAAAATAACTCAAGCCCGAAAATTATCAAGTTATTATCATCTTCTTCACTAAAAGAGGTAAGTCTTCACCCTAATTCCTCAATTTTCCAAGATGTTGTGTAAGAATAAAACACACATTGGTTGGGTCTTGAAAATAAAAAGTTAAATAGGCCATGCATGTGGGACTAAGTTGTAGTGTGTGATATTAAAGAACCAATCTGGGTAATTCATGTTAAAATTTTGGTGAGGGAAGAAGAAATTTCCATTTTTAAACCTTGTAGTCTACTTCACATGTTAGGTGTTTGATGAAATTCCTAAGAGAGTTACTCTATGGGTAATTGTCCTAATTATTAATCAATTTCCGCTATCTCATTATAGATTCTGATTGAAGAGGTGTTTGTGTATGGTATAACTTAAGGAATAGCTATTTGAGGTATGTATGGCTAAATTTAATCTATGTAAAGTCACTTTGTCGGTGTCCAAACATTCGGCGTGAGTTTCTTGCTGAGTATATGTGAATTGATTGCCCGGTTTTGTTGAGGTGTGAGATTGTATTCTCTGATTTGCCTTAGTCGATTATCGTGATAATTGAGATTGTGAAAAGTGACACCTATGTGATTACTTTAACATGTGCAAGGTTCATTAAGTTCTTGAGTATGTTGGTATGAAAGAATGATGACAAACCCAAATCTGTAAATGCATCTAAGTGATAAGGGCTATGTAACAAGTGATGAAAGGAAAATGTGAATTAATTTAATTAAACTAAATGGCCATGGAAATATCGTATATGACTCATTGTCGGCAAGGTTTATTGTGGCTTAACTTCATATGGATTGTTGGTCATAATGAAATTATATTCTTGTTGAATAATACCTTTGTGGTAGAATTAATGGATGATAAAGACTATTGTGAACACATGATTGTTTGGGTGTTATGAAATTGTACTCTTGATGGTATGAAGCCCTGTGATTGAATTGTAGACTGTTATTGTTTTCTATGAAATGTGATGGTATGGTGGGATCAGGTTGCACGTCGCAACACGAAGTAATAAGGGTGGAACGGTAATAAGGGCGAAGGGTAATGTTGTACGGTGGGACCGGGTTGCACGCCGCAACCCGAAGTAATAAGGGTGGAGAGGTAACAAGGGTGGAGTGTAAAATATATGGTGGGATCGGGTTGCACGCTGCAACAAGAAATGTAAGGTGGGATCGGGTTGCACGATGCAACAAGAAATGTAAGGTGGGATCGGGTAGCACGCCACAACACGAAGTAATAAGGGTGGAGAGGTAATAAGGGCTGAAATGTGATTGTGTTGAAATTAGAATCTGTAAGGATCTCAATTGTACTTGTTGCTATATCATTGTGCACTATGTGTTTGTTCCTTTAACTGTTTTCTATCTGTGCATTTCTTGATTTTACTTTGAGTAAAGTTTGCTCATACATGCTAGTACTGTTCCACAGTACTAACATCCCTTTTGCCGGGGACGCTACATCTTTTATATGGATTTAGGTTGGTCTATAGAAGGTAGCTCAGTTCGCCGTTAGTGGTGCCTCCTCCTCATCTTTCAGCAAAGTACTGGTGAGCCTTCCTCCCTAGGCCGTGTGTAATTCATACCATCTTTTTTGAGTCTATTTTGTATTGTAAGGTATAGCCGGGGCCTTGTTGCCGGTAAAGTATTGTATAAATTTCTATTATTCTTAGAGACTCCGTAGACATGATATGGGTGTATATATGTATTAGTAATTGTACGTATCTGGAATCGTGGTCCGTATTGGAAATGTATGTATGTATTATGTATGCTTTGGGAATCAAATTGTTAAAATGCTAAAGAGTCAAATGAACTTATGTTTGTAAATCCACTCCTAAAATCCTAAGTTGTTATTTCATATGGAATATGGTGCATTGTATATACGGGGGAAACACATTGGGTAGGAATGGCAATCCAGGTCTGCTTGACCAGGTTTACCCGGTTAGGTGCCGGTCTCGTCCCTTGGTTTTGGGGCATGACAAACTTGGTATCAGAGCCTAAGGTTTTAAAAGTGTCCTAGGATGTCTCGGAGCCATGTCTAGTAGAGCCCTTCTTATCGGTGTGTTATCGACCACATCTATAATTAGGGGTTGCATGGACATTTAGGAAAGTACCCTTTTATTGTTATTCTATACCGTGCGATGTGGTAGAAGGTGAGGTTGTCTATCTCTAACTCGTGCATTGTTCTATTTTTTAGTAAATGGCACCCAGGAAGAATGCTCGACTTGTCCTTGAGGCCAATGCCACCCCAGGCGTGGCCGTGAATCCTTTATCTGATGGTGCGGGTGAGATGATTCCCCGACCCTGAATCTGCCTAACTCTTCCATACCAGGCCAGGATATCCTATTCCTGCTCCAGCGGAGGGTGCTGCAGTCCCTCCCGCTGATGCTCCTGATCCTTCTTCAGTCCCAACTTCCGATCTCGGTATTTCCGATGGGGACCTCAGGGAAGCTATTCAGATGTTAAAGCAGTTAATGGCCTCCCAGGCCCAAAGATCGCATGCTACCCCTGCATCCTCTAGCGAGCAAGGGGATTCTTCAGGTTCCAAGGTCAACCAGTTCCTGTGGTTAGTCCCTCTAGAGTTCACAGCACCGACCCAAAGGTTGATCCTCATGAGTTCATTGATGAGATGTGCAAGACCCTCCGAGTTATGTGGGCTACAGAGACCGAGGGGGTTGAGTTGGCTTCCTATCAGTTAAAGGGAGCATCGTATTCGTGGTTTGAGATGTGGGAGAGTTCCCGTGGGGAGGGGAGCCATCCGGCAAAGTGGGATAAGTTTGTTGATGACTTCATGGATCATTTCTTGCCTGCCGAGACTACGGCAACCCGTGCTGAGAGTTCGAGGTCCTTAAGCATGGCAACATGAGTGTGTGGGACTATCATATGGAGTTTGTGCGCTTGTCAAAATATGTTGTTCACATGATGCCGATTATGGGGGCTAGAGTTCGTCGATTTGTTCAGGGCCTTGGTCCCTTGGTTATTAATGAAGCTGCTACAGCTACCTTGCATTCAGATATGAATTATGGGAATATAGTGGGACTCTCCCAAGTTGGAGAGGCTCGAAAGTTGAAAATAAGGATAGAGAGAGAGAGCAGTAGTAGCGCCCGATCACCGGGAAACCCTGGGAGCTCAGTTAGAGGTGTGAGACCAGCCCTTCAGAGAGGATCCTCAGGGCCATCTCAGTCATATGCTCAGTCCTCAGCCGGTGCACCGCCATCAGGGCACAATTATCAGCAGGGAGGTCATTTTAGACGCGGTCCAGATAGCAGGAGGTTCCATCAGTCGGGTCGTTTCAGTGGGAGGTTTCAGCAGCAACGGAGGGTCCCATGTCCTAAGTGTGGGAGATTTCATACTGAGCCTTGTTACTTGGATATTCCACTGTGCTATAGAAGTGGAGAGAGAGGCCATATCCCGCGAGACTGCCGCGCACCTAATCAGGGGGCGGGTAGGGGTACTACTCAGCCATCCAACTCTTCAGCCGCTACATCTTCGGCACGCCCTCCAGCTCTAGCAGGGTGCGGTACAGTTAGGGGTGGAGCACGGGGTCGAGGGGGGCCCACTCGGTTATATGCTTTGAGTGGTCGCCAGAATGCGGAGGCTTCCCCAGATGTTGTCACATGTATTCTGATTGTTCAGTCACATGATGTTTATGCTCTTATTGATCTCGAGTCTTCCTCTTCATATATTATTCAATTTATTGCTTCAATTTTTGGGATAGAACTCGAACAACTTCATGAGTCGTTCTGTATGTCGACTCCGGTTGGTGATTCTATTACAGCCGCACGAGTCTATAGAAATTGTGTTGTCACGGTGCATGGTCGGGATACCACACAGGATCTTATTGAGTTAGGAATGATAGATTTTGATGTAATTATGGGGATGGATTAGCTCTATTCGTGTTTTACTAAACTCGACTGCCGAACAAGAATTACAAGGCTCGAGCTTCCTAATGAATCCGTTATCAAGTTGGAGGGGAATAATGTTGCGCCAAGAGGTAGATTCATTTTCTACCTTAAGGCCTCAAAGATGATCAAGAAAGGGTGCATCTATCATTTGGTTCGGGTTTGCGAACACCACCTCAGGGGTTCCTGCCCCTTAGTCTGTGCCGGTTGTGAACGAGTTTCTTGAAGTGTTTCCGGACGAGTTTCTTGGGATTCCACCAGATAGAGAGATCGACTTCGGGATTGATGGGTTGCCAGATACACAACCAATGTCTATTCCACCTTACAAGATGGCGCTAGCAGAATTAAGGGTGTTGAAATAATAATTAAAAGATCAATTAGAAAAAGGTTTCATTTGGCCAAGTATGTTGCCTTGGGGCGCACCGGTTTTTTTTGTCAGAAAGAAAGACAGATCGCTTCAGATCTGTATAGATTATCGGCAACTCAACAAGGTCACCATCAAAAATAAGTATCCATTGCCTCTGATAGATGATTTGTTCGACCAGTTGCAAGGTGCTAAGTTCTTCTCAAAGATTGATTTGCGGTCCGGGTATCATCATTAGATAAAAATCAGGGAGCATGATATTCCTAAGAGTGCCTTCAGGATTAAATATGGGCACTTTGAATTTCTGGTAATGTGTTTTGGGCTAATCAACACCCCAACATATTTTATGGACCTTATGAATCGGGTTTTCAAACCGTTCCTCGACTCCTTTGTGATTGTCTTCATTGACGATATTATTGTTTATTTGCGGAGTCAGGAGGATCATGCTAATCACCTCAGGGCAGTTCTGCAGAGTCTTCATCAGCACCAAATGTATGCAAAGTTTTCAAAATGTGAGGTTTGGCTAGAATCAGTCACCTTTCTGGGCCATGTTGCTTCCAGGGAAGGGATTCGGGTTGATCCCCAAAAGATTGCAGCGGTAAATGATTGTCCTCGACCAACGAGCCCGACAGAGATTTGTAGTTTCTTGGGTCTAGCTGGGTATTATCGGAGGTTCGTGGAGGGATTCTCTACTCTCGCCTTCCCATTGACTAAGATGACGCAGAAAGAAGTTAAGTTTCAGTAGTCTGATGCATATGAAAAGAGTTTTCAGGAATTAAAGTCGAGATTGACTTCGGCACCGGTGTTGACCTTGCCAGAAGGTTCAAAGGGATTTTTGGTTTATTGTGATGCTTCGAGGGTTGGTTTGGGGTGTGTTTATGCAATGTGGTAACGTCATAGAGTATGCTTCAAGACAGCTCAAGAATCACGAGAAGAATTATCCGACGCATGATTTGGAGCTCGCGGCGGTTGTGTTTGCATTAAAAATATGGCGGCATTATCTTTATGGGGTCCATGTGGATGTGTTCACAGACCACAAGAGTCTTCAGTAGTTGTTCAAGCAGAAGGAGTTGAACTTAAGGCTATCGGAGGTGGTTAGAATTGCGCAAGGACTATGATTTGAATTTTTTGTACCACCCAGGGAAGGCAAATGTGGTAGCCGACGCTCTTAGTCGGAAATCAATGGGTAGCTTGGCACATTTGGAAGCTGAGCAGAGGCTTTAGGCTCGGGAAGTTCATCAGTTGTCTAGTCTGGGGGGTTTTTTTTTTTGACCTCACACGAAGGGGTTGTCATGGTGCATAATGGAGCAGAATCTTCGGTTGTAGCTGAAGTCAAGGTAAAGCAATTCAGATATTCGGCCTTGGCACAATTGAGGGAAGCAATTTTGAATCACAAGACTTCAACATTCTCACTCTGCAATGATCTCCGGGAAAGGGTGATGGTAGAGGCTCATAATTCCAGGTATTCTATACACCCAGGTTCTACGAAAATGTATCATGATCTCAAGGAAATTTATTGGTGGAATGATATGAAGATGGGTGTGGCGGACTTTGTGCCTAAGTGTTCAAATTGTCAGCAAGTGATGGCCGAGCATCAGAGGCCCGGTGGATTGATGCAGCTTATGGAAATACCGATGTGGAAGTGGGAGATGATCAATATGGACTTTGTGGTGGGGTTACCTCGCACTCCACGTAGGTTCGACTCGATTTGGGTGATAGTGGATCGATCCACGAATTCGGCGCATTTCTTGCCAGTCAAGTCCATCGATATTGTAGAACAATACGCTCAGTTGTATATCAACGAAATAGTCAGGCTCCATGGAACTCCAGTATCTATTATCTCGAATCGAGGGTCCCATTTGACAGCTAACTTTTGGAAGAAATTTCAGCAAGGTTTGGGTACTCAGGTAAATCTCAGCAAATCATTCCATCCACAAACTGATGGGCAGGCAGAGCGGACTATTCAGACGCTTGAATATATGTTGCGGGCTGGTGTATTCGATTTCAAGGGTAGACGGGATTATCACTTGCCGCTTATAGAATTTACTTATAATAACAGTTTCCATGCTAGTATTCAGATGGCCCCATTTGAGGCATTGCACGGAAGGAAATGTAGATCTCCGATCGGATGGTTTGAGGTTGGTGAGGCAGAATTGTTAGGACCAGACCTTGTGCACCAAGCTTTGAAAAAATTTAGCGTCATTCAAGAAAGAATGAAAACTACTCAGGGTCGTCAGAAATCCTATACAGACATTCACCGTAGAGAATTGGAATTCCAAGTAGATGACTGGGTATTCTTGAAGGTGTCTCCCATGAAGGGAGTAATGCAGTTTGGGAAGAAAGGGAAATTGAGCCCAAGGTATGTCGGGCCGTATAGGATTTCTCAAAGGATAGGACAAGTGGCTTATAGGCTGGAATTGCCCCTGAGATGTCATTAGTGCACCCAGTGTTCCATGTGTCTATGATGAAGAAAGTGGTTGGAGATCCATCAGCCATCGTTCCATTTGAGACTATTGAGGTTAATGAAGAATTATCGTATGAAGAGGTTCCGGTTGCTATTTCTTAATAGAGAAGTCCGTAGATTGAGGAACAGAGAAATTGCTGCAGTTAAAGTGTTGTGGCGAAGTCAGCTCGTTGAGGAAGCCACGTGGGAAGTGGAAAATGAAATAAAAGAAAAATATCCCCATTTGTTCGAATAAGTCTAGAAGTGATCGTGAACTGTCATCTCTAAGAAAATTATATATTATATTTAGTTTTGTGCAAAAGCACCCCATTTTTACCTAATTGCTCTACTATTGTAACCTCTCAAGTTGTGCCATAATTATGCATGTTATGATTATCTGAGTAATGTGCAACCCCATGAGGTAAATGAAATTATGTGAAACTCATGTGATGGTTAGATGATTAATTGAGGTGTAGATTAGTAATGGTTAATCGAGGAGTAGATTGGTAATGATTATTTAAAGTGCATATGGAAGGATTTAAGTAATTGAATTATATGGGACTTGTCGAGGTGACCAAATTATGTGCCAGGCCATCAAATAACTAGTTAAGAAACATGTGTTTTGGTGGCTCTCTGGCAGGTAGATAGGCTTAATTATAGAGGATACTCTGGCGAAATTTTCAAAAAATATCGGAGTTAGAAATATAAAATTAGGGGTTGGCATATTGTGTTTTCAAAACCAAATGATTTCCCGATTCTCACTCGTGGACAAATGATTTTAAGTGGGGGAGGATGTAAAGACCCGTAAAATTTCTATGTCTAAAATAATGCGCGAATAGGTCCCTGTGCTGTTATAACTGTATAAATTCTTAAAACGGTCCTATATTGAGTAAAAAGTATCTCGGAACTTGAAAAATTAAATTTTCCAGAGATTGCGCGTTATGCGACACGCTATGCGATCGCATAACAGGTATGCGGACCGCATAGTTGTCGCATTCTTGCCCCATGGTTTTTGCGAGGGAGGTTATGCGATGCACTATGCGATCACATAACAGGTATGCGGACCGCATAGTGCTCGCATACCTAGGCAGTGTGGTTCCCCTTTTAACCCAGTCGAAGGAAAACTATGCGGCTAGGAATGCAGACCGCATAGCAGGAATGCGATCGCATTCCTGTGTAGGGATCCTATTTCCTAAATTTTAAAACCCGACCCCCTGTTTTTAACTAATTTCTGACCAAAAATAGAGATAGAAGAAGGGAGTCCTTGAGAGAGAATGTTTGAACCTCATCCAATTTGGTTTTCCAAAATCACTCAAGCCCGGAAATTAGCAAGTTATTGTCATCTTCTTCACTCAAAGAGGCAAGTCTTCACCCTTATTCCCCAATTTCCCCAGATTTTGTGTAAGAATAAAACACAAATAGGTTGGGTCTTGAAAATAAAAAGTGAAATAGGCCATGCATGTGGGACTAAGTTGTAGTGTGTGATATTAAAGAACCAATTTGGGTAATTCATGTTAAAATTTGGGTGAGGGAAGAAGAAATTGCTATTTTTAAACCTTGTAGTCTACTTCACATGTTAGGTGTTTGATGGAATTCCTAAGAGAGTTACTCCATGGGTAATCTTCCTAGTTATTAATAAATTTCCGCTATCTCGTTATAGATTGTGATTGCTAGAGGTTTTGGTGTACAATATAACTTAAGGAAAAGCTCTTTGAGGTATGTATGGCTAACTTTAATCTTTGTACAGTCACCTTGTTTGTGTCCAAATATTCGGTGTGAGTTCTTGCTGAGTATATGTGAATTGATTGCCCAATTTTGTTGAGGTGTGAGATTGTATTCTCTGATTTACCTTAGTCGATTATTGTGATAATTGAGATTGTGAAAGGTGACACCTATGTGATTACTTTAACATGTGCAGGGTTCATTAAGTGCTTGAGTATGTTGATATGAAAGAATGATGACAAACCTAAATGTGTAAATGCATTTAAGTGATAAGGGATATGTAACAAGTGATGAAAGGGAAATGTGAATTAATTTAATTAAACTAAATGAACATGGAAATATCGTATATGAATAATTGTTGGCAAGGTTTATTGTGGCTTCGTGTCATGCCGTTCTTGATTGCCACGCTAAGACCGTAACCTTAGCTATGCCAGGATGTCCGAGGGTTGACTGGAGAGGTTCTTCTGATTATGTGCCTAGCAGGGTTATTCCCTACCTGAAGGCTAAGCGTATGGTTGAGAAAGGGTGTTTATCGTATCTGGCTTTTGTTCTTCATTCGGTTCCTCTGGTCCGTGACTTTCCGGACGTGTTTCCTGCACACCTGCCAGGCATGCCACCTGACAGGGACATTGATTTTGGTATTGACCTGGTGCCAGGCACTCAGCCTATTTCTATTCCACCTTATCGTATGGCACTAGTAGAGCTAAAGGAATTAAAGGAGCAACTTCAGGAACTCTTAGAAAAGGGGTTCATTCGGCCTAGTATGTCACCTTGGGGTGCACCAGTGTTTTTTGTAAAGAAGAAGGATGGTTCTATGCGTATGTGTATTGATTATCGGCAGCTGAACAGGGTTACGGTGAAGAATCGGTATCCCTCACCTCATATAGATGACTTGTTTGATTAGTTGTAGGGTGCCAAGGTATTTTCAAAGATTGACTTACGTTCCGGCTATCATCAGTTGAATATTCGGGGGTCAAACATCCCGAAGACTGCTTTCAGGACTAGATATGGTCATTACGAGTTTTTGGCTATATCATTCGGGCTGACCAATGCCCCAGCAGCCTTTATGCACATGATGCACAGTGTATTCCGCCCTTATCTATATTATTTTGTCATCGTGTTAATTGATGACATCCTAGTGTATTCCCGATCTCGGGAAGATCATGAGCAACATTTTAGATTTGTGCTTCAGACCTTGAGAGAAAAGAGATTGTATGCAAAATTTTTGAAGTGTGAGTTCTAGCTTGATTCGGTAGAATTCTTGGGGCACATGGTGTCCAGTGAGGGTATTTAGGTTGATCCGAATAAGGTAGAGGCAGTTCAGAGTTGGCTTAGACTATCATTAGCTACTGAGATTTGCAGTTTCCTTGGTTTGGCAGGGTACTATCGCCGTTTCATTGAGGGGTATTAATCTATTGCGCACATATGAAAAGACTGACCCAGAAGGGTGCTCAGTTCAGGTGGACTGAGGAGTGTGAGGAGAGCTTTCAGAAGCTCAAGTCAGCTTTGACTACAACTCCGGTATTGATTTTGCCTATGGGTTCAGGTTCTTATACAGTTTACTGTGATGCCTCGATAGTTGGACTTGGAGAGGTTTTATTGCAGGACGGTAGGGTGATTGCCTACGCGTCCAAACAGTTGAAGGTGCACGAGAAGAATTATCCATTGCAGGATCTTGAGCTAGCAGCTATTGTTCACGCCTTGAAGATTTGGCGTCCATATTTGTATGGAGTGCATTGTGAGATTTTCACCGATCACCGTAATTTGCAGCATTTGTTTAAGCAGAAGGATCTGAAATTGCGCCAGAGGAGGTGGTTGGAGCTTCTCAAGGACTACGACCTCACTATTTTATATCATCCGGGGAAGGCCAATGTAGTGGTTGATGCCCTGAGTCGCAGAGCAGAGAGCTTGAGGAGTTTAGCCTACCTTCCAATAGTAGAGCGATGTTTAGCACTTGATGTTCAGGCTTTAGCAGGTCAGTTGGTGAGATTGGATCTATCAGAGCCTCCTCAGGTATTGGCTTGTGTAGCCTCTAGGTCTTCTCTTTATGATCAGATTAGAGCACGCCAATATGATGATCCACATTTTCTTGTTCTTTAGGATAGAGTCTGTCCCGGTGATGCCAGGGATGCGGTTATTGGTGATGATGGGGTCATGCGGATGCAGGGCTGGATTTGCGTACCCAATGTGGATGTACTTTGAGATTTGATTCTAGTTGAGACCCATAGTTCGCGGTATTCCATCCGTCTGGGTGTCGCGAAGATGTATCAGGTTCTGAGACAACATTATTGGTGGAGGCGGATGAAGAAAGATATTGTTGAGTTTGTGGCTCAGTGTCTGAGTTATCAGCAGGTCAAGTATGAGCACCAGAGACCAGGTGGATTGCTTCAGAGATTTGATATTCCGGAGTGGTAGTAGGAGCCGATCACCATGGATTTCGTAGTAGGTCTCCCACAGACTTCGAGGAGGTTTGATGCTATATGGGTTATTGTGGATCCGCTGACCAAGTCCGCGCACTTCATTCCTATTGGTACTACTTATTCTTTTGAGGGGTTGGCTGAGATTTATATCAGGGAGATTGCCCGATTGCATGCCGTTCAAGTTTCTATCATTTTTGACAGAGGTACTCAGTTCACATCTCAGTTCTGGAGAGCCATGCACGGAGATTTAGGTACTCAGGTCGAGTTGAGTACGGCATTTCATCCTCAGACCAACGGGTTGTCGGAGCGTACGATTCAGATTTTGGAGGATATGTTGCTTGGAAGTGTCGTTGATTTTGGGGGTTCATGGGACCATTTTCTTCCACTCGCGGAGTTTGCATATAATAATAGTTGTCAGTCGAGTATCCAGATTGCTCCATATGAGGCTTTATATGGTAGGGGATGCAGATCTCCGGTTCTTTGGTTTGAGCCGGGCGAGGCTAGGCTATTGGGCATAGACTTGGTTCAGGATTTGTTGGGTAAGGCAAAGTTGATTCAGGAGCGGTTTGCACGATGCAATCTAGGAAGAAGAGTTATGCGGACCGCAAGGTCCGAGATGTGTCTTTCATGGTTAGAGATAAGGTGTTGCTGCCATGAAAGGTGTTATGAGATTTGGGGATAGGGGAAAGTTGAGCCCCAAGTTTATTGGGCCTTTTGAGGAGCTTCAGAGGGTTGGGGAGGTGGCTTATAGACGTGCCTTGCCTCCCAGCTTGTCGAGTATTCATCCGGTGTTCCATGTTTCGATGCTCCGGAAGTATGTTGGTGACACGTCTCATGTGTTGGACTTCAGCACAGGTCAGCTCGAGGGTGATATGTCATATGAGGTAGAGCCAATGGCTATTTTGGGTCGTCGGGTCATGAAGCTGAGGTCTAAGGATATAGCTTCAGTGAAAGTTCAGTAGAGAGGACAGCCGGTGGAGGATTCCACCTAGGAGACCGAGCGGAAGATGCGGGACAGATACCCTCATTTATTCGAGTCTCCAGGTATGTTTCTATACTCGTTCGAGGACGAACGTTTGTTTAAGATGAGGAGGATGTAATGACCCGGCCGGTCGTTCCGTGAGATTAGCCCCATTTCCCCTATTTATGCTCTATCGTATGTTGCGTAGCCTATTTATGTTTAGTTGGGTCGGTTGGTTCGGATTCAGAGTGGTCCTGGTGAGAATTCAGACACTTAGTATCTTAAATTAGCTTAATATTTGAAAAAGTCAACTACGAGTTGACTTATTGTAAACGACCTCGGAATGCAGATTTTATGGATCAGATACCTTCGTTAGGTGATTTGGGGCTTAAGAGTGTGTTCGGAATGGAGTTTTGATGTCCGATGTAGAATTAGGCTTGAATTGGCGAAAGTTAGTTTTTGGCGATTTCCGGTCGGTAGTGGAAAATAGGCTATCGGGTCGGAATGGGATTCCGGAAGTTGGAGCAGGTTCGTAATAACATTTTGGATATGTGTGATCGCATAAGAGCCCATGCGTTCGCGAAGGCCTGGGGTGGTGGAGCAGTGCGTTCGCATGGCTTTTGGTACGTTCTTGTAGAGTAAAAATTAGGGGCCTGTTGGTTTGTTCTATGCGAACGCGGTCAATGTGATGCATTCGCGGTGAAGAAAAGTCTGAGCAGACAGTTTAAGTTCTAAATTCGGGGGTTCTTGGCCATTACTCAATATTTCATTAGAGAGCTCGGGGAAAGGAGATTTTGGACGAGCTTTTCAGTGGGGTTCTTGTGGTAAGCGTTCTTCAATCATTCTTTTTTCAGTTTCATGACTTTGTCTTGATTTTCACCATGCAATTTGAGGAATTAAAGTACAAAAGTTTGGAAAAATTGGAGGAAAAATTTGGAAAATTCTTTTGGTGATTGAGGTCTGATTTTCGTAAATTTGGTATGGTTAGACTTGCAAGGGAACGAGGTTTCTAGTGATGTAAATTTTATTGAATTCCGAGACGTGGGCCTGGGGCTCGAGTTTTGCCGAATTTCGAGAATTTTGTATAAATTGATAACTTTCAATTAGGTTGTGTTCCTTTAGTATATATTGATGATGTTAATCTGGTTTTGGTTAGATTCGGAGCAATCGGGAGCCAATTCGAGGGGCAAGCGCATCACCGAGTAGCTTTTGGGTTGGATTGAGGTAAGTAACGATTGTAACTCTAAACCTGAAGTATGACACCCCGTTATTTGTTATTTTGTTGATAAATGAGGTCACACACATGCTAGGTGACGAGCGTGGGGGCGTGCACCGATAGGGATTGTGACTTGGTCCGTCCGGTAGCAACTATTAAGCCGCATATTAGATTTGAAACCTTACGATATCCTGTCTTTCAGAAGTTTATACTTGTTTATGGGCTGTGAGCCATGTCTAGGTCCTTGTGTATTTTCCATGTTTGGAGCCTTGTGCCGACCTGTTTAGACCCTCAGGGGGTACGTTTACACTATTATAGCACTCCTGTTAGTAAATTTTGAACTCAGTCATTGTTTCCTAATTGTTGTTATTTTTTCACACTACTTTGAAAACTCTGAAGAGTATTTTGGGCTGAGTCTCGTAAGCCGAGATAAATTGCCCAAGTGGCTTGTGAGGGTGATTGAGTCAGGCCGAGAGCCGAGTATGTAAGGATAATTATGGGACGGACTGCACTCCCAACAATATATAAGTTATATATTATATGGATCGGGCTGCACGCCGCAATAATATATGTTATACATGGATCGGGCTACACGCCGCATCAATATACATATTGGATCGGGTTGCACGCCGCATAAGATAGAGCACTTGGACTAAAGGTGCCTCTCCTGGAGTCTGTACACCCTCAGTGAGCGCAGTTGACTATTATATGGATCGGGATGCACGCCGCAGCAGTATAAATGTATATATATGTATGTATAAATGTAGTGGAGTGGGATACCCGCCGCTGCAGTTGTGTGTATTCATGGTACTTATTGAGTTTGAGTGTTAAGGGAGAGCATGATATACTGATAGTGGAGTCACGAGTGATTGAGATTCTTGCCCGAGAGGCTTTAATGTGAGTGATAATGTGCCCGAGGGGCTTATATGTTATGAACATGTTGTTTTCACTCTACTTTACATTGAGCCTATGATAATAAATAATGGATAAAAGTTTCCTACAAGATTTTTGAATAGAAACCGGAGTTTTTATGAAATATTTGGATTGTGGATTTCTGACTTGATTTATTCATTTGCACTGTTATTCATTATATGTTTTAAATTGCTCGTCACTTCACTCAAGTTTTTGGTTCCATTGATTACTTACTGAGTTGGCGTACTCACATTACTCCATGCACCTCTGTGTGCAAACCCAGGTACCGGACCATCTCACTAGTTGATTTCCGGAAGAGCTTGGAGTTGTTCTAGGATAGAAGTAGTTGCTCAGCATCCCCAGCTCACCTCCTTTCTGTCCCTCGGACGATAATTTCTTTTGGTCTTTTATACCTCAGGCTTTTGTTGTAGCAAGTAACTATGTTGTACATTATATTTCTAGTCTTAGATGCTCATGATAGTTGACTCCAGATTTTGGGGAAGTGTGTATTTGTTTCATCCCATTATGCTATTCTTAAATCTGCTATTAATTTTGGAAAAATTAATATTTATATTGATAGTCTGAAATGGTTGGCTAGCCTAGTTCCTTGATAGGAGCCATCACGACCAATTAGGATTTGGGGCCGTGACATTTTTGGCTTTAGTTTTGGATTTTGAGTTCGTCTCTGCTGTCCGTTCATTCCACTTGTCTATATGTTTGATTCTCATGAATATGCTTTGATTAATTAGAATATTCTATGATTTTTCCCTAATAATGTCTTATTAGGGTTTTTGATTTGTCTCTTCTGGTTATACTCTGTTCACTTGTTATTCATGGCAGTGTATAATGTTTCCCTTAATATTAGTACTATTTTCCGATTCTTTGAATCCCTGATTTCTTGTGTTGATACTCTTTACTGATTTTCGACTACTTTTCCTGTTTTACAACCTTTAAATTATTTTCTTACCTTATTATGTGACTGAGTGCATTATTAATTGATTCTTACTATTATTTCCTAAATTAGAACTTTATGAATCTATCCATAATTACTTGTTCTATACCTACAGTGTTTGAATTCTTTCCTTATTGTTATACTCCGGCTATGTGATTTCTTTCCTTAACTTGTTTTCAGTCTTTTACCATTGGTAAATCACTCCCTTAATTAAGGGAAGACTAGGGCTGATTTTATTCTTAACTGATTCTGAGTTCTATAATTGCGGAACAATTGATTGTTGCCTTATTTACCTAGCTTGTAAACTGCTATATATGTACTCTCTTCTACTCTCATTAACACACGGACATTAGTTCACAACTCACTCTCACACTTAAAACTTTTCTGCTCTCTCTCTTGTTACTTGCTATTATTACTGAACTAGCAGGTTGTAAGCCAAGGCTAGTTATTGCACACTACTGCTCTACTCTTAGTGTCTACTCTTCTTAACTGGTATGTTCTGATTTAAATACAAGTTCCAAACTCAATCTGTTTTCTTACTACTGTAATTTACTGATTACTGATCTATGTCTGATATTCTTAAGCTTTTCAATGTGTAGTTAGCATGTTTTCACTTAGCATATTAGTTATGTCCTAATTCAACTTAGGATCAACATGTTTATGAACTTGTTTATCCCTTTATAGCATGTCCCAGCCTAACTATGCTCTGTTTATGTTTTTCGGGTTTCTAGTATGAACCTTCTTTGCAAAGCAAATTTGTTACCCAAAGTTGTCTGATTCTATGCTTAATTTTGTTTAATGTAACTATGTCCCACTTGTCTGTTCTGAAATCCACAATCCTACAATGTGTTTTTATTATTAGCTATCCACAATACTATTTTATACAAAAGCATTTTCAAAAACTATGTCAAGCACTCTCACTCTACTCTTAGGTCCTTAAGTTCTGCCCCTCCAATGTGTGACTGCTTTGGGATTCCTGTGAGATCCCTCTGAACTCTGATGCACTAGAGCTGGCACTTCCACAATGCACTTACTCAATTCTAGTTATGAAATCTTGGTGTGAGCACTTCCTGAGATCCTTGAGGCCCTTAGGGAACTCTGACACACACGGATATGAGAAATGATATGACTTTGGCATATGAGGCTATGGACAATTTGGTACATTTGGGCCTACTTCAGGCTCCCTATAGTTTAACTTCTTCTTTTTCTTTATCTATTTATGTAATTTATTCAGCTGATCTATAATAATTATCTGTAAACAAATATTGGGGTTGGCTAGTGAAATGAGAAGGGTAGTTATATATTCTATCATCGGGTAGAAATCATGCCTTAGGCTCTTATATTCCCTATATCTGCATTAGAATCCATGCTTAAGACCAACATATTCATTCAAACCATGCCAAACATGCATTAGATATCATGTCCTTGAGGCTTTTCATGTTTACTGCTTCAACACACAACATGTCCTTAAATTATGCTTATACCTAGCACTTAGAAATCCTGCTTCTAGGATAATAAAGTTAATATAAAATTGTTACTCTTGTGCATTAAAAATCATGTTTTCAATCATCCTGTAACTCTTTGTGCATTTAGAAATCATGCTTTAGGAATTCTGTGCATTCTGAAATTATGTCTTAACCATTGTGCATTTTATATGTGCATATCAGATACCATACTCTAGTTAAAACTACTGATTCATTAAAATTTATAACATAATCTCACATATGATTATCTTGTTTTAGAAAAAACTGGTAACAATCCATGCATTTTCGTAACACCTAGAACATCATGCTTTTAGGTAAAACAACTTCTGAATTGTCTAAAGGTTAACATGCTTAAAAATCAGTAGGCAAATTGATTAGGACCCTACTTCTGAGTTTATAAAAATAAAGCTACATATTTTTGTGCATGGGTACTCACTTAGGATCTTGTCTAATAAAATTGCTTCTTGTTTGTGTTTGAGACGTGTTGATTATGTGCATTACTTGCGAAGGTAAATCTGGGCCTCATAACTGCTTTCTTGCATTTATCTTATTAGTTCTGTTTGTTCTTGCATATCACTTAGAATTTTATCATTTCAAAACCTTAGGGGTCTGTCTAGAACTACCTATATCTAGAGGTCCTAAATTCCTCCAGGACCACAAGGAAGGGACGAGAAATATCACATAGAGATCGCTAAATAAACTCGCTTAATAACTATTGAGGGGTGGGGTAAAGGGTAGATATGGATACGATGACCGGTGCGCTAACGCCACGTGTAGCCTCTCACTGACGAGTGATTACAGGGCATTGCATTAAGGTGATACTATAGGATAAACAATTTAGGGCTCCCCTATCCCCAACAAATGTGTGCTTAGACCATAAATCTTTCAAAAATTTATCACATATGTGTGCTTAGACTACAAATCGTTTCAAACCATTACTTGTCCCCATGTCTAACTTTGACCGCCTAGTTGCTACTTGCTTAAATTCACAAAGTTCGTTTGGTCGGGAACCACATTTGTGGACTTTGAGGGGTGCCTAATACCTTCCCCTCAGAGTAATTTCAAGCCCATACCCTATCTCTGGTTATTCAATTAGTGTTATTGTGACCCTTAATAGGTTCCCTAACGCACTTTACTTCGTTAGGTGGCGACTCTTCAAGTCCTTCACATCCCTTATCCCAAAAGGAAATGAGTTGTCCAATAACGTCAAAAACCCTGACCGATCCGAAAGGAGAGGAAAGAGGGGGGCACGACACCATGTCATATACAAATGATTGAATTGTTAGGAGATTGTATCAAGGATATTCCATTGCGCCCATGAAAGTCTAATGTAATAGCTAATACCATGAGCCGCAGATCGAAAGATGGCTTAGGTCTACATAAAGGTTGACCAGAGGGAAGAGGAAACTAAAGAGATACATCAACTAAGTAAATTAGTAGTCTGATTATTGGACCCAAGAAATTATAGAAATCGTGATTGAGAACATTGCAGAATCACTCAGAATATCAAAGGTACAAGAGAGATAGCACAACAACCATATTGTACAACGGCTCTATGATAAAGCCAATTAGAAAAGTACCAGCCTCATAAGAAGTGAGTATGAAGCTCCCACCGGATTGCGTATGCACCGGAGGTGCAAGTATTATAATAGGGTTTCAAGTTGTGGATGTAAATCATACCTATATGGAAGTGGGGTTATGAAAGATATAGAAGATACAATGCGAGATTTTAAGGTAAGTAAGTTAAAGATGAACAACGTACGAGATACTCAGGTACAGAAGGTTATGAATAATCTATACTTCAAATAGAGGGCTAGAAGCGTTGGGATTCAGTATCTAAGAATGATAGCAGTGTCATTAGTTGCATATCTTTCAACCTATGGTTTCTAGCTACCGAGAGATCTAACCAAGAGAGTAAATAAGAGTTAGAGACGATCTGATGTCTCGCTTGATGTTACAGAATAACAAAAGGAAATCTATGGTACAAGCAAGTTGAAGGAAGGTTGCAAATAGTATAAATAGATACGTATAGGTCACAAGCTAAAGTATAGTAAAGCGACAAGATTTTATAACAAGAGTAAGGATGAGAGAGGGCGAGTGAGAAGGTAACGAAAACAGATGAGTCCTCGGGATAAAGACCATGAAAACAAGCGAGATGATGGCCTCTCTAAGTTATAGAAAGTTCAGTATAGCCTGAATGAACTCAAAGGAATCTAAGACTAGTAGCATCTAGAAGGACTGGAATGCTGCCCTAGTAGAGGAATGAGGGTGTGATTGTGATCGCTCAAGGATGACGTTTGGGCCTTCGATTGAATAATGGTTTGAAGAAAAAAAGAAAAAATTTATGAATTGTACAAGACTAAAATACCCATGTAAGGTCAATCACATTGGGATGCTATGAATTACGGTTATAAAAGCATGGTATCGCCCCAGGTGGATCAGTTTAATTATTTCAGATGTCCCCGATGAGACGTGATCCATAGCGGCAGTATTGAATAAAAGGTGAAGTTACCAGTGGTGGATGATAGATAAACATTAAGGTGAATCAACAATGGATGGACAAAAGTCACAAAGTACAAGGTGAGATTAGGCCGTCATTCTTAAGATGAACAGTAATGAGGAAGAATTAAAGGACATAACTTTACACATATGGGATAAGCCACGAACGTAACCTGGAGTTTGGTAGCATACCTCAGTAACGATAAATCGAGGTAAGAGTTATGGTATATTATAAACTACTTAAATGCAGTAAAGTCATGCGGATAAATAATCGGGCTTATGAAATAAGATATAGCAATATCCGTAAGTTCGACAAAATACCGAGCGAAGAAATTCAGTATACCTATAGATGCCCAGAGGGACATCTTTTGAAGCGATGTATATGTTTACAAAGTGAGGCCCAAATATGTGCTAGAAGCTGGAGGAAAAAGGAGAGAAGAGTCGCGTAGGAGCAATTACAAGGTCAGAGTCGTGCATGCTGCATGATAAAAGTTAGCAATAGTTACGAGATTGGATGGATTCCGACCACAAGTCGTGGTGTGAGAAAGAGGCCTAAAGGGGGGAGTGCCCTGGCCTTTGGAATTAATCACTGAACAGTTGCCTAAATGGAAAGGAGAGTACAAAAGTATTCGAAAGACATAAGTCATGAAAATAATAAGTGCATCAGTCAACATTCGAGGGCGAATGTTCCAAAAGGGGGAATGATGTTAGACCCCATATGTTCGTACATTGAATTATGCCATAAGTAAATTTATATAAGCTAAATAATGAGATTTTACATTCTTGTGTTTTCGTACGTTAAAGTTTCGTCGTAAGGTAATCGACGTAAGTTCGGGAATGAGATTATTTTGAGATTGTAAGCATTATGCTATTTCAAACATGTGATGAGTAAATTCGTGAAGGTGAAAGGTTAAGTAAATAAAAAAAATGAATTTTGGTCAAAGTTTGACATGTTGGGATAAAATACGGTCCGAGCTAAAATACCCGGTATTTATGGACTAGTGCAATGCAAGGTACTACGTGACCATTATAGTAAGGTGTATAAGGTATGTTAAAAGTGAGTAGTATTTTAAGTAAGTTGAGATAATTCTTAATTATGTGGATAATTGGGTAATTGTTGATCTTAGTGGGAGATTAACGATTAATTAAGATGTTGGTGGTTAATTAGTTGGTAATGGATAATAATTAACGAGGCAGCCAACAAGAGTCACAAAATGTGACTCTTAAACCACACTTCAAGGTGGCTAAAATTGGGGGTTATGTGATACCAACCCTTGAAAAGTGGGGTCCACACCACCAAGACCTAACATCCCATCTCTACTAAAAAATGAGGATGTATTTTACATCCAAATTAAGGAAAGGCTTCAGCAAGCATAATGTTTCAATACCAATGTCCTACAATTGCGTACATCTTAAGAAAAGGCTTCAACAAGCATACTTTTGCTATAGCAACGTTCTTCAATTTGCTCACATTTTAAGAAAAAGCTTCAACAAGGATAATTTTACAATAGCAATGTTATTGCTTCAAGCATTTCATATTAAGAATACTTAATATTATAGCAACACGGGATTTACAATTCTAAGAGAGCAGGATACAATCTTTCTCAAGAATATCATACGGATTCTCCCCTACTTCGATCCGCCGTTACGTGTTTCGTCGCAATTGACGTATCTTAGAGGGATTGTCAAGAGAATCGGTTAAGGTATGTTAAGGCTAAATCTTTCCTTCATTTTGACATGATCTCGTAATTACATATGTTTGATAATGAGGAATAAAGAAAAGTTCATACTCCCGAATTTATTTACATTATCCTAGTCTCCTAAGTTATAGTATTCTCCCTTATCAGGATTTCATATTCAATGGAGTATTATCTTCTTCCAGTCAAGAGATCAAAGAGTCTATATATACAGTATAATGGTATTTTCACTACCATCGAGCTATGATCGATGCACAACCTCTGATTAGATGGTAAGTTATATACCGAGCCTACTGAGGTTGAGCGCCTATGAGCGAGCCCAGTATGGTCGAGATACAGAGCCTAGTATGGCCGAGCACCTATGAGCGAGCCTACTATGGCAGAGAAATTATGTATACCAAGCCTTATAGGGCCAGACAACTATTTTTACTTACTATAATTGGAGAGTTGAGTCATTATCAGCAGGTAAGCATATCTTCAGATTATCTTTGACTCCCAGTTACTTTTATTTATTATATTATCAGTTTAGTTTCAGCTTTTAGTTACTCTGTTGACTTACATACTCACTACATTATTTTGTACTGACATCCCTTTTACTGGAGAAGCTACAATTTCATGCGTGCAGATTCAGACAAATAGACGAGTAGACCTCTCCAGTAGGTGTTGCCCGAGTTCAGCTTGATCGCTAAGCTCCCCGTCCTTCGGAGTTGCCGAGTCTGGATTTTTGTGTATATATGTATGTATGTATGTTATGAGTAGGTCGGAGCCCTGTTCTGATCACAATTAATCCATCAATAGAGGCTTGTAGACATATCATGAGTATGTCGGGCTTGTAAGCCTTGTATGTTTATTTTGTTGGGTTGCTAGCTATAGTAGTTATGACGACCTTGTCGGCCCAGCTTTATATTGATGTTTTGTCAGCGTTCACAAATTTTCTTGTAATGTGGCCCATGAAAAATTATGACGTTATATGTTCAGAGTCCCTTAGTCGCAAGTTGGTACGCAAGGATAGGTGATGCATCATGTGCATGTCTCGCCCCCCAGATTTGGGGCTTGATATGATGGGATTCAAAGAAATGCACAAATGAAAAGCATGGATAAAACAAAGAAGAAGAAAATAAATAGCATGATCGAGAAAGAGTGATGTCAAGTCTCTCTAGTTCACTTAAGGAAAAAGAAAATGCCTCAAGAACTCGGCAAAGAATGAGCAAAAAAGAGAAAATGTAGTGTTTAAGAAAAGATGAATCGTTTCTATTATAACATTTACTACCTTAGTCCAAAAGGCCTTCATTACAAGCCGAAAAAGCCATACGTGATTTCAAGCTGAGCGAGCTTACATTAGTGGACATTTACATGAGGGGCAGACATATGGTACTTAGAGCCGTACTTGTGACATTCTTTTGAGAGAGATGGGCAAATTTTTCACCAATCCTTGAATTGAGTGCTATATTCGTAAGTGAGATAAGCTAACAGACAACAAATGAGGAGGATTTTGGGATCTTTAGTGACCTACATCAAAAGAGTGAACTTTCGTGATGAGTTAAGTCAACTCTTGATGCTCAAGTATCATATTAGAACTATTTGTGCTCAAAAATTCAAAACAATGCCTTGTTGATAATTCATGAGTGTGTGGGTAATTGTTGGTCCCAATTGATGTGTGTTAGATTAACCTTAGATTAGCTGGAATAGCTTTTTTTTCTTGTGGAGGTGGGAATAACCTTATTTGTTTGAGGACAAGCAAAAGCTTAAGTTTGGGGGAGTTAATAAGTGGGGATTTTGACTAATTATTTGCGCCTTCTGACTTTTGTTTTAGTTCAAAAATGTATAAATGTAATCCCGAAAACTGATGAAATATACTTACTTGCAAGAGTATTGTAAAAAGATCCCTTACGATGAAATACAACTCAAGAATATCAAACACAAAGGCTCAAGTGCGGACTGCAGAATTCTATCTGCGGCCGCAGAACATGAAGAAGCATCAACAAAGCTGTAGTGTAAAGTTCGGACCGCACAACAATTGTGCGAATATAGAAGTCAAAGTTCAAAGAGTTTGAAATTAAAGACCAACAAGAACTGCGAACCGCACTATAATTGTGCGGCTGCAGAAATAAAATGTGCGGTCGTACCCAGAATTATGCGGTCCGCAGACCTCAAGAGATGCGGTCGTAGTGAAGAATTGTGCGGCCGCATAACCAACTCCTGTAAAGAGCTGAACAAAAGTGCAGACCGCACACAATATTGTGCGGCCGCAAAACCTCTAAAAGAGTAATTTTGTTCGAAAATTTCGGCTTTGTATATATACAATTTTTTGATGAAATTAGGTTAAGTTTTGAATACCAAAAGTTTTGTAGCCGTTTTTCTTTACCCTTTGGGAAACTTTAGCTTATATTATTGATATTACATTGGATTTTCATCTATTAATATTTCAATATAAGTTTTATCATCTTTTCTTGTTTATTTTCTTAATTACGCACTATGAGGAGCTAAATTTCTAGCTAGGGTTGTGACCTAACCCTAGTGTGAGAACCTAATGGGTGCTTGATTTAGGGCTTGTTTATGCTTAGGTGTGTATTATTTAGCCTAGTTCTTGCTGTAATTGTAGAATCAATGGGTGCAAACATTGGTTCAAGCCTATTTGACTTGGTCTCCACTTGAGAAATAGGGACTTAGTCTAGGAAAACTTGGCAATCAAGAATTTGGAATGAAATTAAGAGATTGATAGTCCCAATTAATGGGTTGAACTAAGAGATAGTAAAATCCGACTTGAGCAAATTATCAACTATTTTTTACAATATCCATTTGGGATTGAGAACTCGCCGAGAGGTATTGAGTGGTTAATTGTGTGTTGATTGCTAAAATACACCCCGACCAACAAAACTCGCCCTAAAGCTTATAACCCGTTAGGCAAACACCTAGGTGGAAGTCACAACCCTAGGCAAACACCTAAGTAAACACCTTTTACATATTTGCAAAACAACAACAAAAACATTATTATCTAGTACCATATTTTACAGTTGCAACCATTACTATAATTTTATAAGTAAAATTAAAAAAATGTTTGTGGAAGTGCAACTTAGACAATTCACGTGCTTACTCCAAATATATACAACTAATCTCATCTACGCTCCATGTGGATTTGTTCCCGACTCCTAGTTGGGTATTATTATTGCAATCAACTGCTTCACATCCCCAATCTGCATTGTGAGTTGAGCGAGATCAACTGGTCAACCCAGAAATATTTCTTCACGTTCACGTAACCTCTCTCGCGTTCACGGAGAACAAGGCTTCGCACCAGAAACCACCAATTTTGCCCGACACGGAAATGACCATAACTCTCTTATATGACATCGGAATTCAATAATTCTTGTTGTTATTGCTCTGTAATTATGATGCAGATCTAATGGTCCAATCCAATCAAAAATCAAATGTAGGTTTCTCAATATAGATCCCTTTATGCCCAAAGAAACGGCGTCGAAACATCAAATAAGAGCGCGACACAACCCAAACACCTCCGAAACACACATGAAGCCTCCGGGACCCCGTCCAATTACACAAACCAGTCCCAAAACATAACACGAATCTTCTCGAGGCCTCAAATCACACAAAACAACATAAAAACTATGAATCGATGATTGAAACCTTTATTTAAACTTCCAAACATTCAAACTTCGACGAACGCGTCCGATTCTTACTTAAACATTCCAGAATGACGCCAAACTTTATGCACAAGTCAAAAATCACGATAAAAACCTATTCCAAGTCTCGGAACCTCAAACGGTCATCGATAACACCATAACCCACTTCAAATCAAACATTAAAAATTCTAAAACATTTAAAATTCCAACTTTCCATTTTAAGCAATTAAATGTCTCCGGATTACCCGATACTCCACCCGAACATACGTCCGAAATCATCATAAAACCCTATTCGAACCTTCAAACCAAGATTCCAAGGTTGTTTACTCAAAAGTCAAATGCTGGTAAACTCTTCCAATTTAAAGCTTCCGAATTTAGAATTTACTTTCCAAATCAACTTCTAATTTCCTGAAATTCAATTCCGACCACACGTACAAGTCGTAATTTATAAAGTGAAGCTACTCAAGGAAAAATCTTCGAACGACGCGCTAGAGCTCAAAACGATCGGTCGGGTCATTACATTCTCCCCTACTTAAATACACACTCATCCTCGAACGTGTTGTTTAACACCTCGTGCACCTACCCGTGCCACCACAACCCCGCTGGGGACATTAGCTCGAGCGAGACTGAAGATCCTCCCTATAACCTTAGCTAATAAGCTTTAGAACCAAATTTTGACATGCAAAATTTTACACGAGACCCGATTCTAACATACAAACACCACATCAATCACCAGACACTATACTCAGCATAACCATGCTCCTCTGCTAAAATCACACCATGCACCACATAAGCCGCTTGGCTATAATAACATCCTCTGACTACAATAGCTATAATTCCATGAACCCGGTGCACGCAGTGCACCTCATACATATAAGCCCTGATCTAACTCTCGCAATACTTCCACGGCGGAATAGATGTAGAAACTAATAACCACCAGCCGAATCAACAAATCATGGAGTCTCTCCCCCTGACAAGAACCATTACCTCACTCTGAACTAAATAACGATATTTTCTCTTCAACATACCCTACATTACTCCGATCCCACTGATCCCAGGCCCAATAAGCTTGTATCGCCTAGTACAAGCCGCTCAGGCAATAAGCCATCTCAAACACTACCAAAACTTTCATATGACGCCCACAATTTGCCAATAAGCCACAACTCGAATGTGATACATATGGAAAAAGAACTCTAGAAAAAGAATTACCTATCCTATGTAACGAATAATAGGGCTGAACAAATACAATGACCCTTCTCAGAGAATGAGAAACACATCACACAAAGATAAACATAGGGAACCGTACTCAACATCTCACTGTTGTGGCGTGCAAACTTATCCACACATGATATTGTTGCGGCGTGCAACCCTAATTCTGTCGTTGCAGCATGCAACCTGATCCAAACAACAACCCGTGGCGGCGTGCCACCTGATCCACATATAAAAATAAATGAGGAAGTAACCATCATGCCAAAATGCTTACACCTAATAAATAACCGAATAGCACGCCAAGTGCAATAATACCCTAGGGAGAGGGATAGCGCCATACGCTACAAAACGCAAGAAAAACTAAGGTGCGATAAATGACATGAATCTAGAGAGACATCCTGCTCATTAACACCACAATCTGCACGGGACCACAACATATGTGCGAATAATCAAGCCATCTCACAACCCACATGGCACAATAAAGTATTAAATGGAATAGAAAATGATGGGAATAACATCCAACGCTCGAAGACTCCTCCATAAGAAACACTATGATGAATGAACACATCTGACATGATGTAGAGCACACATTCACATTGTACCCATCAACGGATCCCAAGACAATTTCGATCATCCCATATCGGGCCAACAACTTTTCAAGGATCCAGGGTGGCCCTATGCATGACACACACAAGCAGCTATACAACTCCAGAACAAAACCCCACGGTTCACAACCAAAGGAATAGAGCGCCTTCCAGGCATAAACTCTCACATTAACGATAGTATCTGAATCTCCAAGCTTCGTTTCAATCCTTAACAATTAAGTGACTAACAAGTTATACTTACACAAATTCCCCTATAGGATACGCTCCTACAATCTTCCGCACCAAGTAGCAAAGTCTGCACCTCTATACCACCAACCATACTAATTTTGGTAAAACAAATAAGAATCCAAAAATCAGTACACAAAGTCTCTGAAGGAAACCCCATTCATCTCCACGATACCTATAGTGCGGGGAATACGATGACACTCCTCAAGAAAACCCATAGCATCATCTGAAGTTAGTCCGCTGAAAGTAGGTGGGTAGTACTTCTTGTCCTCTCAATTTTTAGTTTCTTTACCTCAGAAGCAGCTACCCTAGTCTCATGCTGAACCGGAGCCACTGGGGAATAAGAATAAACTATGGGGCATGATCAACCTAAACCCTCGGCTCAAGAGTGCGGGCTGCGGGAGTCTGTGCCCTTCCCCCGGCCTGAGATGTAGCGGGAGCTATCAAAAATAGTCCAGCCTGAGCTAAAGTGTTGAACCTGCTCATGAAATGAGCCAAAGTCTCCTGAAGGGTTGGAGCAGCAATATGAATCTCCGGTGCGAGCCCTCCAGATGGAGGTGTTGGGGGCTCCTCTATCGTAGCCCTCACAGGTGCTCGGGCTGCACCGCGTGGTCGTTCTCTACCCCGACCCCGGCCTCTAGCGGCTTTGGCAGGGGGATCTGGTGCCTGATCGTCAGTCCTCCCGGTACGGGTCCTCACTATCTGTGAGAAAGAATAAAATAGAAATTTTTAGAATTTTGATTTCAATAATTCGCACGACAAGGAAATCAAAGAAGTATGACTATTCTTAACAGTACATAGTCTCCCGAAGATAAGTACTGACGTCTCTGCACTAATCCGCGATACTCTAATTAACCAGTTTTTGACTCGCGACTCATATGAACCTAGTGCTCAGAAACAAACTTGTCACGAACCATTTTACCCCTCCACAAGGTGTCGTGAAGTCACATAGTCTCTACGATCAGGTAAGCCTATTATTGCAGAAAAAGAAGGGAAACGTAAAGATAAAACCCAAAACAATATGATTTAATAAGCAAGTATAGTGCCACTCGGGATATACAATAACAACGCTCCCAAAACCCGGAATGTCGCTAATCACAAGCTTCTACAAGTCTATATAGCTATATGCAACATGTCAGAAGAAACCAAGGAAAAATCTCTAAGCGGGGGAATAGAAGGGGACTCAGAGGTCTGCGGACGCGAGAAAAAGTACCTTGAAGTCTCCTTAATCAGCAAGCACGCACTAAACACGAGGTTGATAGCTCGTACATGGATTTGCACATGAATAACATGTGCAGGAAAGGGCATGAATGCACCCCAATGGTACCCAGTAATGCCAAGCCTAACCTCGGTCGAGTAGTGACGAGGTCAGGTCAGAGCCCTACCGGTGTAAACATAAAGAACTAAAACAGCAAGAGATATAAATATATTCTACAATAAAATAATTAAGGAAGTATTCAGTAATAAATGTAAAGAAGCCCTAGGCTTAGAACAAGAGAAACACAAAAGGGTAATCTCCCGAGATACCATCCCGTAGTCCTGAAATAAATATACAGTACAGGGGGATCTCCCGGAATATGTCCGTAGTCCAAAATTAATATGTAGTACAAGGGGATCTCCCGGAATACGTCCATAGTCCCAAAATAAATATGCAGTGCTGGGGGATCTCGCGAAGAACGTTCGTAGTCCCAAAGTAAATATGCAAGACAAGGGGATATCCCGGAATACGTCCATAGTCCCAAAGTAAATATGCAACTCAACAATGACATGACAGTTACAGATTTGAAATGTACAGTTTAGAGTAAATGCAACCAAGGAAAATAAAAATCTACCTAATCATGCTGCACATAATTTCAAGTACATAGTCAAACACGTAGGCATGATTTCCTAATCTAAACAGGGTAATTAAACATAATATTGCAGTTCCACCAAAGGAAAACATATTATGATTTAGAATGGGATTTTTACAACAATAGCCCGTGTACATATTCGTCACCTCACATACACGGCGCTCATACATCAAACAGTACCAAACATCCTAGGGGAAGTTCCCCCACACAAGGTTAGGCAAGCAACTTACCTCGAACCGCTCAAATCAATCCAAAGCCGCTTTCTTGCCACAAGTATCCAACTCCAAATGGCCCAAATCGAATCAAACCAATTGTATCATGTAAATATAACTACACGTAACTAATCTAGCTAATGAATTCGAAGCTAAAGCATTAAAATAGGGAAAACGCCCAAAAAGCCTCCCCGGGCCCACGTCTCGGAATCAGGTATAAATCAAAATTTACGAACACACATTCACTCACGAGACTAATCATACCAAATTTACTCAAATTTGATACCAAATTCTTGATCAAAATCCCAAAATTCGGCCTAAGAACTTTTTCTCAAATTTTCCCCAATTTTCACCCCACATTCCGAAATTAGATGATAAAATTTAGCATACATTAGTGAAAATTAACAATAAAGGAGTTAGGATTCATTACCCAAAAAATTCCTCCGAACATCTCCCAAATTTCGATTTCTTCCGAGCTCCCAATCAGATTTTGAGTTATGAACCAAAAACCCTCGATTTTGAACTTTAAATCTGCCTGATATTTCGTTAATCGCGATTGAGGAAACACCCTCGCGATCACGAAGAACAACTCCGCTGCCTCATGATTTTTACTCTATGCGAACTCGTAATTTCCCATGCGAGCACGATGCATTGGCTTCACATACCTACGCGATCGCGATTGACTTCACTCGATCACGAAGGGTAACACGTAGCTCCCCTTTGCCGCCATATTTCTTCTCCGCGAACACGACATGACATGGCCTGACTAACTTACGCGATCGCGTCCCTTTCTTTGGGAACCGAAGTGTTAACCCAGCTGGCCTTTCAATTGCTCTACGCGATCGCGATCGTGATCCTTCTCACGCGATCGCGGTGATGGATACCAAACAAAACCAGCCAACTTATTAAGTCCAAAAATGACCTGTTGAGCACCCGAAACACACCCGAGGCCCCCTGGACCTCGATCAAACATACCAACCAATTTTACAACACCATACAAACTTAGCCGAGCCTTCAAACCACCTCGAACAACACCAAAAACATGAATTAAGCACCGATTAAAGCACAGGTCACGAATGACACTACGAAACTACAAAAAATTCCAGAATTCCATTTCGGGCTCAATATCAAAATTTCCACTGCCGGCCAAAATCGCCAATATTCTAACTTTCGGCAATTCAAGCCTATATCTACTACAAACCTTCAAATCACATTCCGGATGCACCCTTAATCTCAAAATCACTCAACGGAGCTAACGAAATCGACGGAATTCCATTCAGGAACCGTCTTCACATAGTTCCGACTGCGGTCCAAATATAAGAGTTAAGCTCTCATTTAGGGACTAAGTGTCCCAAAACACTCCTAAACTCAAAACTAATCATCCTGGCAAGTCACAATAGCAGAAATAAATATGGGAAAGCAGTTATTAGGGGATCGGGGTTCTATATCTCAAAAAGACCGACCGGTCGTTACACATTACAAGGCCATTTGAATCAAATACCTCCCAAATCAATCAAGTTATAGTGGTTTTCAAGCCCGCATGTACAACCACAAACAACATGTATAACTTAACACGCTGAGTAACTAATCATTGTCACAATCATGCTGATTCAACCATTAATAACCGACCTAACTTCTTCCAATTTACTTTTGACTTGCCTTAGAAATAATAATAGCTCCCTTCAAAACATAATGTAAGCCAAGAACACTCATCCCGAGTGACCCAATTCATGAGACCACATCGTCTCAATACCCATGAACCATATCATACCCTTCTTATGCGCACAATATAACCTTCAAATGGTACACCCATTCTGAAAGATCATCTACGAATCCGAAGTTGTTTCCTCACATTTCTGCAACGGACCCGAAATCCTTAGGCACTGTACTTTAATTCTTTAACCCACTAGAACCGTTGTTGAGAGTTGCCCACTCTAACTTTGTCCCACATATAATCAAACTCCAACGCTCTGCTAAAACATGAACACCCTCTCAAAGAAGCAACCTAATGAATTCTTTTCCTTGTACATCACATCCATAAGAAGCATAAACTCTTAGTATTCTCAAAACTTGAACATGAACCGATAAGGCAAAATATAGCACACATTTGACAAGTTCTTTGCTCAAATTACCCCTGATGTTTTATTTTTCTTAGTCATAAATGATCCATCAATGAACCGATAATCAGAAACCGCACAAGCAAATAACCGTGAGATCCAATCGTAGACAGTGGACTCCCCTACTTAGCCTCAAGCTGCAATTACATAAATCTGGAGCCCAAAACGATTCCTCCTTGCCAATGAACATGATCTCGCACCTTTAACGGGCTAAATTTCTTGAAATATTTTTTTTAAACTTTGATGAACATTATGGATAATCAATCACAATCATATAATCGACCTTTTACTGGATAGCAAGTAGAAATCTTTGTAGAAGCTTCATCAAAATCATGCATCTGCTAACCCGCCCAGAGGAGATAGCTCACTGGTGGAATTCCAAACTGACATCTTCCAACGACGTTGCACTGGGTACCGCTACCACAAAATCAGTAAAACCTCTTGAGCCCATGCTCGTCCACCGACTATATGTCTATCCATTCCCCATTAACATCAACTGAAAGTCCGACAATACATTCCAAAATCAAAGTCATGTTGCATCCAAAACGATAATCAAGTTTTCACACCCACATTAAAATCCATAAAATCTCAAATAAAAATTCATAGACCACATCACCTCCCATCACGATTCCAAATCGCCCTGAACTTTCTCAAAGTGCGTGGCTATCCTACCACAGAATCTACACGCTTCTCTGCCACTCCTACTTCGATCAAACCATATCCTTTGAAACTTCTCAACCTCTACTTTTCATACTTGACCTGTTAGTAATCCGACCACCACGAAACAATTCCCGCCATGTCCTCCCTCATACTTAGTTGCCCAAACATTGCCTCAAATCAAATCCATACATGTAGCACCGAAACTAATCAATTGATACTAACTCTAAATCTCCTAGAAAATCTTCTTTATCAAGCCATCAATATTAGAAATACCAATTCGATTTTAAACCGCTACACACCGCCATCCCTGACAACCGATTCTCAGGAACCATTCCACAACACCATGCCCCGAAGGCAAATCAAAGATGACCATAACACGGGAAAACCTTAATAAATTTAAACAAGGACAAATACACCACATCACAAGTGAAAATTCCACTCTGCTTAAAATTATCAACTCTCATCATTCTATCCACTAAGGCCTGAACATTCCTAGCTTGATTACCTTTCCTCTGCCGGAATTAAATGTTGAACCTCTAAGACATGAACTGAGAAATCCTCCTTTTAAGTCATTCACTGTCGCGATCCATAGATAAGCACCCTACCATTATACTAACACTGTGTGATTGCAACGCACAAATCAACGTAACAATCAATGCTCAACCTCAAAACCTAGGAAATACTGATACCGAGCTAAGATGACAGAACACCCTTCCACAAGAAGACAATAATAACTTGCCTGAATATGGAGGGAGAAACATCCTGCTCCACGTCTGTAGTATCACTGCAACTCCTCGATGCCCAATTGACACGAATGCTCAACTTCGTATGAGAACGAGTAGGAAGGTAATGAATCCATAAGCTTCAATGGAAATGAAATCGCACGATGAGAGATAAAGAAGGGAAGTGCTCCTAACATCCATGTAACCTCTCAAAGATAAGTATAGACGTCTCCGTACTGATCCGCAAGACTCTACTAGACTTGCCCATGAAACATGAGGCCCAAGTGAAACTAGAGCTCTGATACCAAGCTCTCACGACCCAAAATCCACTAAAGGTCGTTATGGCACCTAAAACCACCATCAGGTAAGCCAACAGTGATTGATTAACTTAATTACTCATTTTTAGTGTTTTGAAATTATAATATTCATTAATGAAATAGTATGAAATAGAATTTACAGAGTAAGTGATAATATTTACAGAAACTACAATAATGTACAACCTGTAGAAACCCTCAAAACTCGGAGTCACAAGTGCATGAGCATCTATTAATGAGTGCAAAAAGTATACAACTATCAAGCTCCGACCTCGGGGAGCGTGAACGACGCTAAACCGAGTGGACCCGATCGAGGAAGCCTATTAGACAGTTTCTACCCAACTCATCTACGATAAGCGAAGGCATTTTTTCATTAACTAAATGTAGAAGGATCATATATATATAAACATTACTAAATCATTTCATTTTTATACATCATTGTTAAGTTTCAAAATACATACATTTTATGATTGCGTGGAACAAGAGTCAAAAATACAACATAATCCGTTTGACCTTTCTAGCACCCATATACAACCCACATAGTGTCTACGGTGCCTCTAAAGATACAAAAAGAGTGTAAAGATAGTGTTGGCAACAAGGCCCCAACTATACCTCAAAAGAGACTACAACATAACAAAAGATATAATACTTGACCGCAAAATGAAGTGGGGCTCACCGAGTTTGCTGAAAAGAGGATGCACTACTGTCTGTGATCAATAATATCTGCTATGGAACCAGTTGCATCCATTTAAAGATGCAACGCCCCCAGCAAATAGGATGTTAGTACTGTCAAATAGTATTAGTATTTAAACCTAAAATGCTATATCAATAGAATGAATAGTAATACAAAGGAAACAGTCAAGAAAGCAACATGAGCTATAAATACCACTAAAACATCATGTTGAGGATCACATAGATTTTCAAATAAATTTCTGTGTTATTAAGTTGCGTGATTCTTAGTGCCAATATGCCACAATCCACAATACCATTGTGTTCTTACACGGAGTTCGGTCGCAGCCTGATCGACTAAGCCATCTCATTTGAGACATCAACCATATTCAAATTTCATCCACAATACCACCATGTTTTTACTCAGAGTCCGATCTCGGCCCGATCGGCTAAGCCATCTCTTTTGAGACATCAGCCATATTCACAATTTCATATTCATTTCCCATCTTTTCAATACATTGTCATAAGTGGCCCCAATTATAAATTTATTCTTGGCGCTTGGCCGTATTTCATGATTCAAGTTCTTTTCCACATTTCAACATTATCATTATCATCAATAACAACACGGTTCTTCATTCAAGACTTTTGATTTCATATATGCAACTTAGAATTTAAGGTACATAAAGGCTTTTCACACAATTTGGCATAACAGCTTTTCATCAAATTTCACTTGAAGTCTAGGCATGTTTTTACCACATATTATAAGTTTTGAACATTTACTCGGATGACGAGATAACATGATGAAAGCATGGGAATACATTTTACACATCTATTTTCAAGAAAGCACATTCGGGATAGCAATGCCTAGGATGTTCAATTTGGGACTTACATCGATTGCATGAATACCATGGGATTCAATTCTAAGAAGACGGGTTTAGCCAACATATCTTGCTTGAGCTTTCCTTCAATTACTACAACGTTCCGAAAATCCTATCAATCCCAATCTATTTCGAGATATAACAAGATTGAACACAAATTAGGAAGATATTCACGGTCTCAGCTCGTTTGAGCATTTTATCAAACACTAGATGTGCAAATTTGATTACAAGATTTCCTACACTCCGCAACCCAATCTTTACCTATTTGTGCTAAACAATCTTCCCACAAACCTTATTAGTGCATGCATTAAATAATACTCCTAAACCCAATAATCACACTCCTAATTAACCATCTTAAACCCAAATCCGAAATTGAAACTAGGGTGTGGGACCTTACCTCTTAGATTAAGATCTTGTGAGATTTCCTTTTTGGATTTCAAATCTTGGACAAGATCTTGATGAACAAAGCACTTGAGCTATTTCCTCTCTCTATAACACTCTCAGTTCTCCCTAAAAATATCAGATATTCCCTTCCAACATGAGTCGTAAGGGGTTTTAATCAAAATAGGTTCGGGTAATAGAAATAGAAGAATGGATACTCTGAAATTTCGTACCGAGATACACACCTAGCTAGGCACGCTCTGTAGCGAGTTATAGACTAGTCACGAGGAATATAGCACGGTCTAGGGCACTAAAGACCTAGCCTCGCATGGGATATAACACCATCTAACGCGCTATATACATGGCCTCGCGAGGGCTGTAGCATGGTCTAGCACGCTATAGACCTGGCCTCGCATGGGATATAACCCGGTCTAACGCGCTACAGACCTGGCCTCGCGAGGGATATAGCACAATCTAGCGCGATAAAGACCTGGCCTCGCGAGATTGAAAAATTTCAACTCCCAATGCGCTGTTCAACTCAAAAACTCCAAAAATATAATACATTAGCCTACCTTGGCACCGCGAAACCTTATATTACTTAGCGAAATTTTTTTGGTGCCTTACAACAGCATCTCTCTGAAATACAAGATAGACGGGGAATATAAATAACTCTGATAGAGACTCTGTATGTTGCGGATCATAACAAGGAAGTGCAGCTCACCATAAGTTCTCTGCAATAGCAACACCTCTACACTTTGAGGACCACCAGAAACATATATGTATACCTGCACAATAAGTGTAGCAAGTCCAACATAAGTACGTAAATCAAGGTGTATCCAGTACATATCTAGACTAATCCTAGAGAAGTAGAGACGAAGGGTCGATAACGACACTTACTAGTGGTCCAATAAGACAGATATAGTAAGAAGTAAAACATATATGGGGCGGAGTGAACAAACGAAATTAACAAGTGTAAATATATGGTAATATCCTCCTCTCAACCGCAAACTCAAAGTCTCAATTAGCAGTTACCTCCTCAGCTAGAGAATATATATACACACTAGACCTCATTAGAAGATTGTCATGATTCAAATCAGGAAAATACCCAGATACATTGGCTTGTTTACAAATATGACGCACGATTCCATAAGAGTATTTTATAGAAATGTTGAGGTGTACGGCCCGATCCTATCATAATCTGGTACATAACCATATATATATCTATTATGTTTTCGAGGTGAACGGCCCGCTCCAATGAGAGTGTGGTACATAATCCAGTCAAGGCGAATGGCCTGATCCCATAAAAATATGCGCATTGCTGAGGGTCAAAGGCACGAACTATAGATGTATATATTACACTACCGAGGTGAACGACCTAATCCCATTAAAATAAGAAGCTTTAACGAATCCTTGACCCCAATCACGAATAAACGTGTGAGTTATGAACATTAAGAAAAACTTAGCAATGAATACGCACAACGCGGGAGAAATTCATAATGGAAGCACAAATTATTCTGTGGATTATCAAGTAGCTCATCACATCACTAAAATAGCGAGTCTATCACCCTATGCAATCCTAGTCGCAAGTCATAAGCAAAATAAAGGAATTAAATGATAAAATATAACTTAAATAGTTCAGTTGTAGCATGGCGTGAAACTAAGTCTACTCGGACAAAATCAGGAATTCTAGCATACGCACGGACACCAGTCACCTAATATGTGTGTAGCTCCAACATCATGTAGTACATAAGAATATAACACCTACAGGGTAAATTCCCTCTCACATGGTTAGCCAGGAGACTTACCTCGCTATGAAGTTCCATAACTGGCTCCAACGCTACTCTAACACCTATAAACGATGTTCGTCGCGCCAAAACTAGTTAAACAATGTGCAAACGAATAAAAATATACTCTAATACTCATAATCAATAAATTTATAAAAATCCATAACTTCGCTTGAAAAGTCAATAAAGTCGACCCACATACTAACGTGCCCGGAGCTCTAGAACTCAAGATATGCAAAAAATTCTAAAATTCTAGGTTCAAAATACTGTCCAGGTGATTTTTCTTCATCGCCTTCACTGAAGACCTTTGTGTTCACGAAGAGAAATTTTTTGAGTTGACCAGTCAACCCGAAAATCCATCTTCGCGTTCGTGAAGAAAAAAGCTTCGCACCAGAAACCAACAATTTTGTGTGGCACGGAAATGGACATAACTCTCTCATATGACATCAAAATTCGACGATTCTTGTTGCTATAGCCCTGTAACTATGATACTGATCTAATAGTTCAATCTGATCACAAATCAAAGGTCGTTTTCTCAATATAGTGTCCTTTATACCCAAAACAACAATGTCAAAACAACAAATAAGAGTGCGACACAACCCAAACACCTCTGAAACACACCCAAGGCCCCCCAGGACCCTGTCCAATTACACAAACCAGTTCCAAAACATAACATGAACCTGCTAGAGGACTAAAATCACACCAAACTATATCAAAACTATGAACCGATGATCGAAATATTTCTTTAAACTTCCAAACTTTCAAACTTCGATGAACGTGTCCAATTCATACTTAAACATTCCGGAATGTCGCCAAACTTTATGCACAAGTCAAAAATCACGATACAAACCTATTCCAAGTCTCGTAAACTCAAATAGACATCGATTACACCAATGTCCACTTCAAATCAAACTTAAGAAATTTTAAAGCCATCAAAATTCTAACTTTCTATATTAAGCGTTGAAATGCCCCCGGTTACCCGATACTCTACCCGAACATACGCCCAAGTTTGAACTCATCATGCGAACCTATTGGAACTTCTAAATCCCGATTCAGAGGTCATTTACCCAAAATCCAAACCCTTGTCAACTCTTCCAACTTAAACTTTCCGAATTTAGAATTTTGTTTGCAAATGAACTCTGAATTTCCCAAAATTCAATTCCGACTACACTTACAAGTCATAATACATGAAGTGAAGCTACTCAATGCCCAAAACCATTGAACGACACACTAGAGCTTAAAATGATCGGCCAGGTCATTACAACACCTATGATCATGGTTGATACCAACAATTATGCCATTGCACACGCATTCACACCATTCCTAACTTTCACATGCATGAATATTATTGACCAATTTAAAACACTTAAAAAAACAAGCCATAACCACCCAACCTCAAAGACCGGCTCGCCGCTTATAAGCAATCTCAACCCGTGCACTCACCTATCAAGAGATGCTTAATAACGTCACATATCCGTCATGGAATTATGTGCCTCGCTAAAGAATAAGAGGGCATTTCGTCCACTCATTAAAATAGGCATTCAAATATAATTTAAGGACATCACATATATGAACAAAGAACAACTAACTCTCACAAAGAAATTCATGACTAATCTAAGCTCGCAAAGTCTAATATCAATTAGGTATTTACAGGTTGTAATGTAGGCTAATTGACGCGTAAGATATATTTTGCGTATAGTGACTAACCCTCCTAAGCACTTTAATACACTACACTTAACTTTCAAATACACCCTTTCATGACCAATTCAAGCAATGCCACAAAACGATATACAATTTGACCCTTCTTTTTTAAGCACAACTATGAATTTACTAGCCTAGATCACGATGAATAGGAGGTGTATTTTTGTCTTTTTGTATTAGATTTGCTTTTTTTTCAACACTCTCCGTAAATTTAGGTTGTCCATCTAATGATCTTCCAAACACACATGAACCTTTTGTCCTTTCTATGGTTCCACTCAAAAGCTACCCGAACTCTCACCTTACTCTTCTTGCGAATTAAGTGCTTTCAGAGGTAAATGTATGAAAATATTTAATTAAGAACACAATGAGAATCGGCATGTAATGTGGGTGCCAGAAAAAAAAGCTTATAGGCCCAAAGGGGATAAAAAAAAGCTTATAGGCTCAAACGGATATCCAATGTTAATTTTAGCTATGGTGGCATAATAGCTCAATGGACAATCAAAGAAACAACTACATCATATCATAGACTCGCAAAACTTACTTATTTCGCTTCGACTAACACACATGACAAGTTCTAGACAAACACAAGATAGTACAGAATATAGTCAATACCTCATATTACACAATGCACATGACTCCAGTCGGGACAGTTCCATTCCAACTCTAAAGTTTGGGAAATTAATAAAAAATCCAAGAAGTATTACGCAATAAAGCACTTCAAGAACAATGAGTCAAGTAACTGAGAGAAAGCATCACAGACAGGCTATTCAATCTTTCACGACATCATTTTTTATCAAAACATGTTAGAAAGGTACTTTGCATGCTAATACCTAATTATGCTAGCATTAATCATGTCAAAAGCCACATAAGAGCAGTCAAGTTTTCTTCCCTCGATTTCCTAAAGAAAAAAATACATGGTTCAAGTTACATCCCCCTGGAAAAGAACCGATGCCTAACGAAAAATCATGGGCGATTATTATCTACCCATGACTAACTAAAAATAAAGAATATATTTATTATTCTTTCACTGTACCTTGATCCCTCAAGAAAGATATCAAAGAGATTCTTCGTCAAGAAATGTCCAATTTTTTTCTCGTTAAACTAACACAATAAAAATATTATAGAAAAGCCCCCAGACAATCTCCTTACTAAACATGTAAAATTTTTCATTGTCCCCAATGCACACCATAAATAACAAGAGGGAAAAGAAACTTCCTGGTAGGCCAAAGGCCAAAGCATTAGCAGCTCATGGGATAATTACTCCCAGGCCTGGTCATTTGTGTGGGCACCCCATTTCCAACCATCTGATTTGATTTCACTTCCTTCCAATGGATTTGCTTTTCATTCTCATGAAGAAATAAAAACAACTACACTAAAAAAATAGCACAATAAGAAATTTAAAAAAATAAAAAAAATAAACGAAAAAAGTAATTTGGGTTGCCTCCCAACAAGCGCCTCAGTTAACGTCCTGGCACGACGTAAACTACTTTTTGCCTCCACTTTGAGCTTAAGAACTTAATCCCATGTTGTTACAACCCATATTCACGTACGTTGGCTCATGCCATAAGTTAATCAACGTAAGCATGAGAAGAGATTATCTTTGAGATGATAATAAGTTAATCCTGTTGATCTTAAATGATACAAGAGTGTATAAGAGTGATTAACACGTATTAGAAGTTAAACGAATCAAGGATGTTGTAACTCGTATTTTTGGGTAAACCTAGGGGTGCTTGATATTCTCAAGAATTCGTATTTTAAGGTATTTGAATCATATAATATCTGTCTCATAGTCTTGAAGTCAGACGAGGTATGAAACAGAAGTCGACAAAGTTGTCACAACTTAGGTTCGTAGTTTTACTTAAACTTTAGGTCAAATGATATTAAGGTTTTCTTCCAATCTACTTGGAACTACATGATAATATACCCACCAAATTTAATATCTATGAGTTTAGTTTCCAACGCATTAAACTTCTTATCAATATGAAATTGGAGTAGAGAGATATAGACATTTTCGCGAGACTGCACAAGCTGCTAGGTGACAAGTAGGTGGGTCACCTACTTGGTTAAATAATAGCCCAAAAAGAGGCAATTTCGGGTCATCCAAAGAGATCATTAAAAGGATTATCTCCTGCAATATATCCCTCATTATATTTCACAAATAACCAGACCTAAGCTCCTGCAAACTTCCTCCCAAAAGTTATCCACAAACCCTAATTGATTTTCCCTCTCTTACAAGTTCAAATTGGGGTAAACCCCAGAGTTTGAAGAACCAAGATAAGGGATGAATTATCCAGAAAGTAAGGTGAGTTTACTGCTATATTTCATCAATTTTTTTGTGCTGTAAATTCATGGTAATTCGTTTTATACTTGTAATAACTCACGGGACGGTGATCGGAAGCCGTGAGTTCGAGTTATTCACTTGTAGCGGACTATTTTGCGGACTGTTTTGTGCTGCTGTTGGGCTGCGTGTTTTACTAATGTATTGTGGAGTTTTGGAGGAGGAAGGGTGTGGAGAAACACCATATAGATGTAGGGTTGTGGGTTGTTTGTTCGTCGTAACATTTCCGGGTCGTTTGACACAATTACGGTGGTCGTCTTGTGTATGAAGTTATTAGGTTGCGTGTGATCTATTTTGGGAGGCTCAATTTGATTATTATTGAGGTTGTTTGGGCTGTTTAGTGATTGTTTTTACTTGTGTGAATTCATATATATAAGGGAGGGTTTGTCCATTTCATCGTAAAATAGGTTGTGATCGATACATAATAGTTATGACACTTAAATGATAACGATAGTGTCGTTTCTCTTATTTTATACTAAGGAGTCGTGACAGTTGCATAGCTTAGGATTGGGGCAGTATATACAAGGTATGTGAGGCTATCCCTATCCTTATTTTGCACGACTCCGATTTTACATAATGCAATGAACGAGCTTCCAAAGATACTCTACTCTTAGAAGCTAGCAGTACTTGCATTGTTTCCCTTCTCTTATTCTTATGTTATCAATGTTGTTGGTACTACCTGATTCTTATAATATTCTTGATGAAGAGTTAATCCTAATAATGTGTACGAAAAATATCGACCTTATGTCACTCTGAAATGTTCATAACATGATTCCAATGAGTCCTACATGCATTATATATATGTATCTCTTTTACTCTACCGAGCCGCACTATTGTCGGCCGGGTAAGGCACCTATTGTGTAGCCACTGATCAGTTGGGTTTACCGAGTCCTCTTTGAGGCAGGGTATGATATGATGATGATGATGCCGACAGAGGAAGATGTTGATACGATAATGATGATGCCCACAGAGCCGGATGTTTTTAAAAGATTATGTGTATATATGTATCATGCATTTCATGTTATTGTCTCTTAGAAGCACTCAGATGTTACAGGTTGTATCTTCTCTACCTCTCTTTAAATTATTGTTCATATTTATATTGACCTGCCTTACATACTCAGTACATTATTCGTACTGACGTCCTTTTTATTTATGGACGTTGCATGTCGTGCTGCATCTCCTGATAGACAGGTAGACACAGGTCCCCCACCACAGTAGGCTTTCCAGTTTAGCGGTTATAGGCAAGATCCCTTCTCCAGACTTGTCGTGGTCTTGGTATACATTTTTGGTTATAGATATTTTGGGTATGTCGGGGCCCTGTTCCGACTATGTTGCATTACTTAAGCTCCTTTAGAGGCTCATAGATAGGTGTCAACTTATGTATTGTTTGGTATGCCTTGTCGGATGATTTTTGTTGTATAGTCTTTCATGGAAGCGTGGTAGCTCCTAACTTATATTTAGTTTCTTGGCAGTCTTTTTATCCCACGTTATCCATGTTCATTCCATTATCTATCATTGTTTGGTGTTCATAATCCATATCTACCACTTATATTGATCTCGTCGGCTCTTAATGATAATAAGAAGATTAGATAAAATGTACGTTGGTGCTCGGCAAGTATGGCCCGGGTGCTAGTCATGATCCTCAAGTTTGGGTCGTGACAAACTTGGTATAAGAGCAAGTCTGTCCTAACGGTTGTCTATGAGTCGTTTCTAGTAAAGTCTTAATTAGTGATGTGTAGCGTGCCACATTTATAATCAGGAGACTACGTGACATCTAAGATTGTTACCTTCTTCCTAAATCTTGATCGTGCTTAGAGATGAGTCCTTAGTTTTGTATCTAATATTAACCTTGTTTTCTTTCATTGATGCCTTCGACTAGGAATCAATCAATTAGTAGAAGACTTGATATAGCTGCGGGAGAGGGTACGAGCCAGGTGCCTCGAGCCAGAGTAGGCCAAAATGAGGCTCAGAGTGAGATGCCGTCTCATACCTCATCTACTCCGTCTTATCCAGAGGATATTAGGTGGAACCCAGCACCATCAGTTCCTCTGTCTGGCTCTACAGAGCAGGATATGCGGAGTGCGGTGCAGTTGTTGACTAGCTTGGTAGTTGCTCAGGCTTAGAGGCATAATATCAGTGATGTTGATAAATCGGATAGTACGAGAGTTCATGATTTTAATAATCTAGACCCTCCAGTGTTTATCGGATCAGACCCCAAGGAGGACCCACAAACGTTTATTGACCAGGTTCATCGTACACTACGGGTTATGCATGCTACAGATAAAGAGGCAGTAGAGTTGGATTCATATCAGTTACGGGATTTAGCGGTTTTCTGGTATGATAGTTGGGAGAGATCCAGGGGTCTGAATGCCCCTCCAGCTATGTGTAACAAATTTTTTGAGGCCTTTCTTCATCACGATTTTCCCTTTGAGATACGACGAGCTAGAGCTGGTAAGTTCTTGAACCTTAAACAAGGGAATATGAGTGTGCGAGAGTATGGCATGCAGTTTGATTCTTTAGCAAGGTATGCTCCTCATATGGTTGCCGAGATGAGTGATAGGGTGGATATGTTCGTGAAAAAGATAAATGAGTGCACGATAGCCTCCTTGGAGGAGGGCATGGATATTTCCCGTATTCAGGCTTATGTTAAGACCCTAGAAGATCGTAAGCGCCACCAAAGGGCAGATAGGGAGCAGGATAGGGGCCAGCATAAGAGGGTGATGTTTGTAGGGTATTCTCATGACTTCAGAGGTAGTGTTAGGCCCCAATTTTTGAGGAGTTCGGCGCCACCTGTAGCTAGTGCTCCTCCAAAATTTCAGAGGCCTCGGTATGATCGATTTACCTATTCTGGTCCAGTTCAGAGTTCGTGGGCATCAAGCTCGCAATATCATAGGGATACTAGTCAGACGAGACTCCCAACACCCCGTTGTGATCAGTGTGGCAAGGCCCACTTTGGACTGTGCCGTCGAGGTTTTTTTATGCGTTCTACTCTTGCGGACAACCTGGCCATATGAAGCGGGATTGTCCTAATAGAGAAGGTGGTGGTATGGCTCAGCTAACTGGATTTGTGTCTGGTTCTTCCTCATTAGTTCGACCTCCAGCACGGGGTTTTCAGTGGTTGACAGGTCGTGGTAGAGGTAGAGGTGCAATGCTGAGTTTGAGTGGTGCTCAAAATCCAACCTATGCTCTAGTAGGTTGACAGGATCTCGAGTCGTCTCAGGATGTTGTTACAGGTATATTGTCTGTGTTTTCTTATGATGTATATGCGTTGATTGATCCGGGATCTACATTATCATATGTTACACCTTGTGTGGATAATAAGTTTGGCGTTGAACCTGAATTGATAAGTAAACCACTTGCGGTATCTACTCCGATAGGAGATTATATGATTGCTAGGAGGGTATATAAAGGTTGCACAGTGATGATTTGTAGTCTTCAAACATCGGCAAATTTATTTGAATTAGAAACGATTGATTTCAACGTGATGATGGGAATGGAATGGTTGGCCTCATGCTATGCAAATGTTGATTGTCGTACGAAGATGGTTAGGTTTCAATTTCCTAATGAACCCATCATCGAATGTAAAGGGAACATTGCTACGCTAAAAGTTAGGTTTATTTCCTATCTTAAAGCAAGGAAGATGATCTCAAAAGGGTACATTTATCATCTCGACCGCGTTAGGGATGCGGAGACAAAGTCGCCTACTCTACAATCAATCCCCGTTGTCAATGAATTTCCAAATTTTTTCCCAGATTAACTTCCAGGCCTTCCACCTGAAAGGGAGATTGATTTAGCATTAATGTATTGCCTGACACTCCACCCATATCTATTCCTCCATAAAGGATGGCCCCGGCAGAGTTGCACGAGTTGAAGGGGCGGTTGAAGGACTTTCTGGATAAGGGATTCATTAGGCCTAGCACCTCACCTTGGGGTGCTCCAGTCCTGTTCGTGCGGAAGAAAGACGGGTCGTTATGGATATGTATAGACTATCGACAGTTGAATAAGTTTACTATAAAGAATAAGTATCCACTTCCAAGGATTGACGACCTGTTTGGCCAACTCCAGGGTGCCAAGTATTTTTCCAAGATTGACTTACATTCAAGGTATCATCAGGTGAGGGTTAAGGAGAAGGATATTCCAAAGACGGCCTTCCGGATAAGATATGGGCACTTTGAGTTCTTGGTGATGTCGTTTGGGCTAACAAATGCCCCAGCAGATTTTATGGATCTCATGAATATCATATCCAGGCCCTATCTTGATGTGTTCGTGATCGTATTCATTGATGACATTTTGATGTGTTCTCGTTCGGAGGTGGAACATGCGGGCCACTTGCATATAGTATTACAGACGCTTCAGGATCGTAGGTTATATGCTAAGCTCTCCAAATGTGAATTTTGGCTGAACTCAGTAGCTTTCCTTGACCATGTGATATCTGACGAGGGTATTAGTGTCGATACTCAAAAGATCGATGCAGTAAAGAATTAGCCGAGACCTACAACACCATCAGAAGTATGCAGCTTCCTGGAGCTAGCAGGATATTATATGAGATTTGTAAAAGAGTTTTCCTCTATATCATCACCATCGACTAGGTTAACATAGAAAGCTACTAAGTTCCAGTGGTCTGACGCTTGTGAACGATGTTTTCAAAAGTTAAAGAATCGATTGACATCTGCGCCAGTGCTCACTCTCCCAGAAGGATTAGAAGGTTATGTGGTATATTGTGATGCCTCAGGTATAGGTTTGGGGTGCATATTGATGCAACATGGGAAGGTGATTGCTGATGCATCAAGACAATTGAAGAAGCATGCAAAGAATTACCAGACCCATGATTTGGAATTGGCTGCAATGATATATGCTTTGAAGATATGGCGGCACTACTTATACGGCGTCCATGTTGACATCTACACAGATCACAAGAGCTTACAATACATCTTCAAGCAGAAGGAGTTGAATTTGAGGCAGCGTAGGTGGCTTGAATTACTGAAACATTACGATGTCGAAATATTGTACCATCCCGGTAAAGCCAATGTTGTGGCACACGCTCTCAGTCGTAAGTCAATGGGAAGCTTAGTACACATTGAGGCAAGTAGACAGAGGTTGACTAATGAGCTTCATCAGCTAGCAAATATGAGAATCAGATTGTTAAACTCTGATGAAGGAGGGGTTACTGTAAAGAATACATCAGAATCATCTTTGGTAGCCAAGGTTAAAGCACGGCAATATGAAGATCCTACCTTAGTACCATTGAGAGAGAGCATTCAACATTGTTAAATTACGGATTTTTACATCCGAGTAGATGGGGCACTGAGGTACCAGGGCCGGTTATGTGTGCCTGATTTGGCAGGGTTGAGAGAGAACATTATGATTGAGATTCATCAATCCTGATATTCCATCCATCCCGGCTCGACAAAGATTTATCATGATGTTAAGGAGCAGTATTGGTGGGATAACATGAAGGAGTCTATTATAGAATTTGTAGCCCAGTGTCCTAATTGTCAACAAGTAAAAATCAAACATCAGAAACCCAGTGGTTTGCTTCAGAATATAGAGATTCCGACCTGGAAATAGGAGGTGATTAATATGGACTTCATTATTGGATTGCCACGCTCTTATCATAAGTTTGACTCCATATGGGTGATAGTTGATCAACTTGCAAAATGTGCCCATTTTCTGCTAGTTAAGACAACTTACACAGCTGAAGATTATGCAAAGTTGTATATCAAAGAGATTGTTAGGCTTCATGGTGTACCGATATCTATTATATCAAACCGAGAAGCAAAATTTGTGGCTAACTTTTGGAGGTCTTTTCAGAAGGCTTTAGGCACACAAGTGAATTTCAGCACTGCATTCCATCCACAGGCTGACGGACAAGCTGAACATACCATTCAAACACTTGAAGATATGCTACGAGCATGTGTTGTGGATTTTAAGGGGAATTGGGATGACCATCTTCCACTTATAGAATTTTCCTACAATAATAGCTATCATTCCAGTATTAAAATGGCCTCGTACGAGGCAATATACGGGAGGAGATGTAGATCACCACTTGCATGATTCGAAGTCAGTGAAACAGAACTATATGGGCCAGATTTGATTCACCAAGCCATTGAGAAGGTGAAACTGATACAAGAGCGGCTAAGGACGGCACAAAGCAAGCAAAAGTCTTATTATGATGTCCGACGTCGTGATTTGGAGTTCGACGTTGGTGATTGGGTTTTCCTGAGAATCTCGCCGATGAAGGGTGTTATGCGTTTTGGGAAGAAGGGTAAGCTGAGTCCATGGTATATCGGTCCGTACAAAATTCTCCGACGAATTGGATAGGTTGCTTATGAGTTAGAATTGCCATCTGAATTGGAATTTTTCCACCCGTTACTCCATGTATCTATGTTAAGGAAATGTATTGGAGACCCTTCTGGAGTCGTCCCTATCAAAGATGTACAAGTTATAGAGGATCTATCATATGAAGAAGTGCGAGTAGCTATATTAGATCGACAAGTCCGCAAGATAAGAACAACGGATGTAGCTTCCGCCAAAGTATTGTGGAGGAACAAGAACATGGAAGAAATTGCTTGGGAAGCAGAAAAGCAGATGAAGTCTAAATACCCTTACTTGTTCCAGATTCAAGATAACAAGGATGCCGAGGGGATGCAGGACGTATTAGAAGGTGAAACATCTCTATGAGGTAAGAAATAGCTTGAGAGTACTCTTCCTTAATACACAATGGTGATATGCAGATAGTGTACATATCCATAATGCTTTGCGTAGCCTTTAATGGAAATACGTTTGGTTTAACTGCTTGTAAGTTTGTCTAGTATCCATTTTATAGAGGAAAAATGGGCCGGAAATTTCCAGTGGAATCCACGATGAGTTAAGCTCCCCCTAAACACTTACATTCAAGGACGAATGCTCCTAAGGGGGGGGGGGAGGGTGTTACAACCCATATTCACGTACGTTGGCTCATGCCATAATTTAATCAACGTAAACATGAGAAAAGATTATCTTTGAGATGATAATAATTTAATCCTATTGATCTTAAATGATACAAGAGTGTATAAGAGTGATTAACACGTATATTAAACGAATCAAGAATGTTGTAACTCGTATTTTTGGGTAAACCTAGGGATGCTTGATATTCTCAAGAATTCGTGTTTTAAGGTATTTGAATCATAAAATATCCGTATCATAGTCTTGAAGTCAAACGAGTTATGAAACAAAAGTCGACAAGAGTTGTCGCAACGTAGGTTCATAGTTTTACTTAAACTTTAGGTCAAATTTTATTAGGCTTTTCTCCCAATATACTTGAAATTACAGCATTATGTACCCATCAAATTGAAGATCTATGAGTCTAGTTTCCAACGCAATAAACCACTTATCAATACGACATAGTATTAGAGAGATATAGACATTTTCGCGAGACTGCACAAGCTGCTAGGTGACAAGTAGGTGGGTCACCTACTTGGTTAAATGATAGCCCAAAAAGAGGCACTTTCGGGTCATCCAAAGAGATCATTAAAAGGATTATCTCCTGAAATATATCCCTCACTATATTTCACAAATAACCAGACCTAAACCCATGCAAACTTCCTCCCAAAAGATATCCACAAACCCTAATTGATTTTCCCTCTTTCAAGTTCAAATTGGGGGTAAACCCTAGAGTTTGAAGAACCAAGATAAGGGCTGAGTTATCTAGCAAGTAAGGTGAGTTTACTTCTCTACTTCATCCATTTTTTTTTTGCTCTAAAATCATGGTAATTCGTTTTATACTTGTAAGAACTCACGGGACGGTGATCGAAAGCCGTGAGTTCGAGTTATTCACTTGTAGCAGGCTGTTTTGCGGACTGTTTTGTGTTGCTGTTGGGCTGCGTGTTTTACTAATGTATTGTGTATTTTTGGAGGAGGAAGGGTGTGGAGAAACACCATATAAATGTATGGTTGTGTTCTGTTCGTTCTTCATAACATTTCCTGGTCGTTTGACACGACTACGATGGTCGTCTTATGTATGAAGTTATTAGGTTGTGTGTGGACTGTTTTGGGAGGCTCAATTTGATTATTATTGATGTTGTTTGGGCTGTTCGGTGATTTTTTTGACTTTTCTGAAGTTATATATATAAGGGAGGTGATGTCCGTTTCATTGTAAAATAGGTTGTGGTCGATACACAATAGTTATGACGCTTAAATGATAATGATAGTTCCGTTTCTCTTATTGTAGACTAAGGAGTCGTGAAAATTGCATAGGTTGAGATTGGGGAAGTATATACAAGGTATGTGAGGCTGTCCCTTTCCTTCTTTTGCACGACTCCGATTTTACATAATGCAATGAACGAGCTTCCAAAGATACTCTACTCTTAGAAGCTAGTTGTACTTGTTTCCCTTCTTATGGAACAATAGATGTTGAGGTTGCTCCTCTTATTCTTATGTTATCAATGTTGTTGGTACTTCTCGATTCTTATAATATTCTTGATGAAGAGTTAATCCTAATAATGTGTACGGAGAATATCGACCTTACGTCACTCCGAAATGTTCAGAACATGATTCCAATGAGTCCTACATGCATTATATATATGTGTCTATTTTACTCTACCGAGCCGCACTATAGTCGGCCGGGTATGGCACCTATTGTGCAACCACTGATCAGTTGGGTTTACCGAGTCCTCTTTGTGGCCGGGTATGATATGATGATGATGATGCCCACAGAGGCGGATGTTGATACGATAATGATTATGCCCACAAAGGCGGATGTTTTTAAAAGATTATGTGTATATATGTATCATGCATTTCATGTTACTGTCTCTTAGAAGCACTCAGATGCTACAGGTTGTATCTTCTCTACCTCTCTTTACATTATTGTTCGTATTTATATTGATCTGCCTTACATACTCAGTACATTATTCGTACTGACGTCCTTTTTATTTGTGGATGCTGCATGTCGTGCTGCAGGTCCTGATAGATAGGTAGAAACAGTTCCCCCACCACAGTAGGCTTTCCAGTTCAGCGGTTATAGGCGAGATCCCTTCTCCAGACTTACCGTGGTCTTGGTATGCATTTTTAGTTATACATATTATGGGTATGTCGGAGCCATGTTCCGACTATGTTGCATTACTTATGCTCCTTTAGAGGATCATAGACATGTTTCGTCTTATGAATTTTTTGGTATGCCTTGTCGGATGATTTTTACTGTATAGTCTTCCATGAAAGCGTGGTACCTCCTAACTTATATGTAGTTTCTTGGCAGTCTTGTTATCACATGTTATCTATGTTCATTCCATTATATATCATTGTTTGGTATTCATAATCCATATCTACCACTTATATTGATCTCGTCGGCCTTTAAAGATAATAAGAAGATTAGATAAAATGTACGTTGGTGCTCGGTAAGTATGGCCCGGGTACTAGTCATGATCCTCCAATTTGGGACGTGACACATGTTTTGACTCAATATTATAATTATACTCTTGTGGTGGTAAAATTTCTTGTAAGCCAAAATTAAATAATTCTTTATGCACTTTTTGGCTTCCGACTGAGGGGTGTCATCTTCCCTAGACTAATTCAAAAAATTTAGAATATAAGGCTCTTCTACCTCTTTTCTTGACTCCTTTGTATGCTCATAAGGATCCATTCCCATTTAAACATCACAGCAAAAGGTAGATAAGTGTTTGCGATGAGGTCGAACGCGCTCGAATACATGAACTTCAAGATTTTCAACATCCTCACCACAAATCACACTAGTGTCAACTAAATTTGTATCTTCAATGTTCTTGGCTAATTCTAGTACCATATCTTCAACATCGGCATCCTCAAATTCTAATTGGTTGGTTGGGCGTATTATACTCTCAACTCCTCTAGTATAATGTCAATTTTTTCCACTAATTCATGTTGTTTACCTTGAAAATGTTAATGAAAATTATATTTGATTTGTGGTTCTAAAAATATGTGATTTATTTTTATACTATTTGTTAGGCAATAGATGCTAAGTGTGAGCTAGGAGAATAAGGTAAGAGTAAAGAAAAGTAGTGATATGCAAACCAAGCTGTTACAAAACAAGGTCTCGAGCTGGCCGAAGCAAGGCCTCGAGGTCGAACTATAATGCCTAACAAAGGACGATCGATGGAGGAATAACAATATGGGCGGCCTCGAGGATAACCTTTATGATCAATAAGGATAAATAAATGAATAACAATTAATGTTGAGTATGTTTAGAAGGAAGAGAATGGTCTTGTTGTATCCAATATTCATGTGTTCCAAAAAATGACAGGGATCCCCTTTATATAGGAGGGGGAATCCCAACATAGTACATGTGTAATTATTAAAAACAAATATAGTTGTTACAACTATTTAATGGCTTGGTACGGACTTGTACCACTCTTGCAGAGTTGGTCAGCTCTAGCCACGTGCCCTTGGAAATTTCCCGCCTTTCCAAAATGGTCACTGATTTATACTGCACCGGGGTCGAGAACAGCGAGCCTTCAATGTTCTTACTTGAGTGATACACCTCGGGATCGAATAATGAATTCCACTTTGGGCTCCTCAAGGTCAGTCATAGGATGCAATAACGGTCCCAAAATCGGACTCCCCGATTTTGGCCGTGAACAAATAGTCCCCGTGTTTCTTAGAATTAAATGATAAGAAACGATCTTGAGTTCTTTCCTCTATGATATCTTCATTATGAAGTCATCCACGTGAGATCATTAAATGTCGTGACATAAAGGCTGCACAATGGTCGCTGTAAACATGGTTCTCAAAAATCCCACGAATCGTTATTTGTCGACCTTTCCGCTTCTCCAACATGCTCAAACGATTCCTACAAATACTTCCATTTTTCATCTTTTAAACTTTTACAATACCTTCAAGCCTTCAAATATTTCCTAATAGTTTCTTACTTTCATCCTTCTTCTGCGTTCACTTCTTCATCTTGTTGCTTTGGAAATTTGTTATAGCCATGGCCAAAACTTCTAAAATGGTCCCTCAAAAAAAGGGAATCACTTCATCATCACGCCTGTCTAAGGGAAAATCAAAAGTGCCTTCCTGTATTGAGGAATGCATTCTCGGTCCCTTCGAGACAACCTCCGATTTTAAAATCGACAAACCACCCTCGACATCGGGACGATGCGAGCCCATGTCTCTGTACATAAGTGTGTTGACCGACGTGAAGATGGTGCAGATAGATTGCCGCTGGGGGGAGGCAGTACAAGTAGAAATCCCTTCATCTAGGGAAAGCATAGTTACACATAAAGCTAGCTTCCTCAGCATATATACGTATCCGTTCACTTTAGGGCCCGTAAAATCTTTTTCTCCACCGATAGACTCAGTGGTCCTCGATTTCTGTCATCAGTATCGAATGATGCTCGGTAAATTTATCCTTCTTTCTGGAAAATTGTCTATATGATTTTATATTTCTCAAACATGGTTGGGGGGATGTATTTCACCCTCGATCATCTGATCAGATTATATATCCCCCACCTCTATCAAGGGGGCTTATTCATGCTATATCATAGATCTGCCAAACCTTTTTTGCATGCATCGACGAAGACAATGACCGGGGATGGATGAGTCGGTTTTTTCTAGTCAGGACCTATGACCTCATCCCTGCTGAGAGGATTCCATTCTCGGAGGAATGGAACATGAGACGTAAGTGACCCTATATCGATCATGTTTTATCACATGAATCGCCTCTTTTTCTTCTTTTGAACTAACCCCTTTGCTTTTTACTTGATTCTCTTATGATTACATAGCCACGGTGTGGTTCCCTGGTGCGGTCAAGGACCTTCTGGGATGGGTTCAGCTCTTGGGTTTCGCCTCTCCGTATATGATCGCGTTTGGGGTGATTTGGCCAAGACGCGATGGCAGGCCAAGAATCATGATATGCTCTCATCACTACCAGTTCTAGATTTCTCATCAGTAGATTTCATGGTGATAAGTCCCATATTTTTTGTTTGTGGAAGCCTCGGGGAAGATGATTCAACGACACTGCCTCCTCCTGGCAAAGAACAGGTCCAAAAACCTTCCAAGGGAAAAAAAGGAAGAAGGAGATACCGGCGGAGTCTTCGAAACCAAAGAAACCTAAGGCTCAAAAGCCTAAGACCGATGCAACAGTTTTGACCTCGGTGGTTTGGAAAGTCTTTGTACTGAAGACAAAGATGATGCCAGTTGTCCTTTGGTAAAAAGGGTAAGATGAAGCACTGATGCTTCGAGTTGCTGGGCAAAAGACTGTCGAGTCGAAGGCGGGCGATGCTGACCCCCCTTGTACTGAGGAAACCCTCGAGGAGGGTTCGGGTGCAGTCCCCGAGCCAACCATTGGATAGGATGTGATCTGTGCCGACGAACACCTAGTTGGAGGAACCTATTCCGAGATTCTTCGAGAGAGGAAGGAAGCCTCGATAGAAGTCGATGTAGTGGGCAATTTGCAATGGAAAATACGGGATGCCCAGAACAGGGAAGCTCCCGATGTTGGGGCCTCTCAAGGAGAGGATGATTTATTCAAGCACTAATTTGTATGTGTCGAAGAAGACGCTGATCGTAATGCCCCGGTTGCTCATGGGGAGGCTACTCGACTCCAACAACTGGTAACTTCTCGATATATTATTTGTGTTTCAAATTTTTATTCTTTTTTTTCTAACTTCTCTCCTTTGTGTTGTTGGTCATGGAGTTGTATGATCAGGCTTTCTCCAAGCCACAAGATGAGAATACTTGTCGTGAGGAGGATCTTTAAAAGCTCACTTTGGAGTCAAATGAGGTGAAAGCTTTGTATGCCCGAAAATAGGAGTTGGTTGACCTCCGGGCAGGCTCAGAGAAGGAGCTCCAGGAGAGGGCTAACTTCATTGAGCAGGTAATCTGGTATCGCACGAGCTTGTCTTTTATTATTATAATTTGGTGGTTATTACCTCAGTTTTGTATTTGTAGATTGATCAAAAGGATTCCCTGGCGGGACAGCTTAGTGGAGAGATCACGGCTAAAGATGTCGAGATCCTAGATGTGAAGGGAAACAATGATGGCATGGCCTCGGAGAGGGACATTATTCGGGAGGAGATAGCCTTGACTCAGGGTCTCTTCGAGGTGCTCAAGAGGAAGCTACCGCATTATCCACGGATACGTCTGAGGCTGATGCATTTGTGTCCTCGTACAAGATCATGCTGGCGCCGCAAATAATTAGGCCAGAATATATCCGAAGAGGCCGAGCTCAAAATAGCTCAGTCCGTTGCTCATGCTCGTTTGGAAGTTAGGAGACAGGACCTTGAGGAGGTGCACACCATGGGTTTCAATTTCCCTACTGAGATTGAAGAGGCCAAGGCCTTGGAAGATGAATCGGCAATTCCGACTACTTCGGACGAGGGTTCGGCGAGCGACTCAGGAAGTAGTGAGGATGAAGGATAGAATACTTTGCCCATTTTTACTTCTTCTTTTTTGTATGTGGGCTCCTCGGGGGATTTTTGCACATCACTCTTGTAAATATATTTTTTGGAAATGCAAATGATCTCTTTGTTTTATGTCTTCGAAACTTTGCCTTTTAGTGTTTATGAAAAAGTAAATCTTCAAATTTAAATTTAGCCCCTTCGAGCCCCGTCTCGAAATAATGGATACCCTCGAGATCGGGTCATTTAGATATCAACTGCATACATTTTCAAGGTTGATTTAACCCTTGGATCCCTCGAACGTTGTATGATAGCATCATTGTTATAATGCGACTGTGAACTGATCGAGGTTGCCATGTCGGTACGTTTCCCAAGATGTCATAATGGCTCTGTCAGATCTGATTAGCTATCAGAGTACTTGAATAGTCGCCGCCTTTATTATATATATTTGCTTTTTCTTCATTGAGGGCTTTGATCTTTGCAAAACTAATTTTCTATTTAGAGTTCCTCTTCTCGGATCATTTCTTCTGATATATCAGTTTGAATCTTTCTCGCGAGTTTTCATCTTCTTTTACTTGCTTCATATGAGTCATGCCTGCCATGCCCAAACCTGCTCACCAAGAAGAGGGAAGCTCTACCTCTGCTTCCCGTCCAACCGGTGGTAGACCGCCAGCGTTAGGCGAGCTAACCTCGAATTGTTCCATCTCGAGGAAGGACTTTACGTTAGAGAGACCTTTCAACGTTTCGGGCCATCGAGAGCACGCATCGAGGTTCATTAGAAAACCCAATATCTCAACCGACTGCTATTATTCGACAAATTACGGACTGGCAAAAAGACTGTTCTCAGCTTCTTCACATCAGATCTTATTGGACGTTTACTGATTCTATTCTTCTGGATGTGCTCTAGATTCATCAAGCTCGTAAACATGCAATTTTTATCAATAGAAGAGATACACCTCGAGGCCGTGAGGAGAGAATGCGGACGGGGAGAAGAGGTGATGTTGCAGATACTTTCTCATCAAAAAGGTATCATGGCCCATGTAGAGGGGTTTTTGAATGTATACATGTACCCTTTACGTTGGACCCTCTCGACCGAGTCGTGCTCGAGTTCTCTCGAAGATATCAAGTTACCTTGGCTCAGGTCCACCCGTCATTTTGGCAGATAGTGTTGATGATAAGATTCTTTATAGAGAAGATCGATCTTAAGTTCACCCTCAGCCACCTCATAAGACTATATCGACCTTTACATTACCAAGGTCTGGTTACACTACGATGTCGATCCACCAGGTCCTTTATCGCCAGTGATTATTAGGATGGGGATCAAGGGTGGATGAGTCGGTTTGTCCGAGTGAGGACTATTGATATTATTCCTGTGGAGTTCCTGTCGTTTCTCGAGAAAGGGAATTTTACACGTAAGTGATACGTTGTACTTTTCCATTTGTTGTTCTCAGTGGAGTTGGACTCAGTAAGAATGTTTTCTTTATTTCTCTGCAGTGATCGCATTGTTGCCTTATGAGGTACCCAACTTAGCGGATTGGTCTCGGAAACTGGCAGCTTGTTCAACCTATGATGAACGCAAGTGGCGAGATCTGTCAAAGGGTAGATGTGAAGCAAAACACCATGGTATGTGTTGTACGGTTCCCTTCTTAAAGAATGCTCCTCTTTATGTTTATTAATTTCTTTGCTGCATGTATTCGTGAATTTTCCGAAGGGAGACATTGCCCTCTTGGAGAGGAGGAAAGACCTTTGGCTTCGGAGCCAAGTCAAGGTAATAAAAGGAAAGGATCCTCGGTGGACGATGCTGTTCAAAGTGAGGCAACGCCTGCCCGGAGGCACAAAGAATATGCAACCATTGAGGAAGGTCTCTCATTCATCGACCGACATACAAGAGGCGATGCGACAGAAAGGGACCGCACCACATCGAAGGCTAGAATCGAGAAGTCTCCTGAGGTAGTTGGGCCTGCTGAACCCGAGGTCTCCAGCCTCGGGGGACAGGTTCCACGGGAGGGTATGAGCGAAGGTCCTTTGCCACCATCTTCTTTTCTCTTCGAAGGTACTCCTAAGGATGTTCAGGGCGGTTCGACTTGGGCTGATGAGACCAGACCAGTGGATGCGCGCTCGACATTCGAGGAGGCTCAGCGGCTCTGCTCTATGGTGAGCCTCGACTATCTTTTGGCCTTCTCAGCTTCGTATTCTTATCCTTATAACTGAACCTTCCTTCTCACAGACCTTCGACAAGCTCAAGTCTGAGCTGCTTCACTGTGAGGCTAAGTTGCGGAAAGCCTTGGACGGGGAGAAATCCCTCAGGCTTCTTTGTGATAAGAAGACAAGAGAGTTGATACACCTTTGATCGGAGATTAATCGAAGTCAAGATTACAAGGGAAATCTCAAGAAGCAGGTAACCTCCATATTGAGGTAATATCGGCTTCTTTTTCCACTTTCGGAAACAAATGTTTGGTCATCTCAGTTGGAGAGAAAAATGGAGGCGTTGAACGCCTTTGGGGTGAAATCGGCAAGGACAATTTCGAACGCAACGAGTTGAAGGCACAAATAGGTGCTCATGTTGCGACTGAAAGGAATGCTTTGGCTAAGGCCTCTGCCCTCGAGATGTAGCATCCAAATGCTCGAAGAAGCAAATCGGTTAAGACGATCACGATTACCAAGCTTGAGACAAATATTTTGAAGATGAAGGCCGAGGTCGTAGACGCTTGAGTCGAAGCCGAGGAGGTTCGATAAAAAGCCGATAAGAAGGTGGCCATCTACCTGAAAGATGCCGCCGAGGCTCGTATGAAGTTAGGAGAGGCATCCGATCGAGAGAGACTAATAAATGATTATGCCCGATGCAAATCCCGGAGGAAAACCCTAGATGAGATCCATGCTAGGGGCTTCGACCTCTCGGAGGAGATAGAGGAGGCCAAGGCATATGAGTTCGATGCCAAGTTCCTTGTTTCTGGGCTGCTGAGGCAGCCAGTCCCTAGGAGGCCGATGGAGCCGTAGTCCCCGTGGGGAAGAAACACTAAGTCCCAGAGAGTAAACTAGGCTTTTTCTTTCTGATTCTTTGCATAGGGCTCTCAGATAGCATTTTAAATGTGTCTTTGTATCATTACATATATAAAAAGAAACCTTTTGATTTTCCCTTTATATAAATTTCCACTTGTTTGTGTCTTTGTTTCTGTTATGAATATTGATGCTCGACAATAATTAGTCTGATGAGTTGGACTTCGAAATGAAACCCTTACAGTTTTGTGCTTGATGAGAAATTGGTAATAGCTGATAGTTAACCGTTTAGGGCTCAGTCCTTGAGTCAAATTTTGACGCAGGCTCATCAACCCTTAGGTTTTTCAGATCGGCCCTGAGACTCTTTAGGTTGGCTTGGAAGCTTTTTAGGCTGGCCCTTAGGCTCTTACGCATTGGGTCGATGCGGCCTCTAATGTGGCTATAGCTTTCCCTTTTTAAAGATTTTTTTTAAGTTTTTGTGTTTGTCTAACTCTTCGACGGCTCGAAAGAACCTTGATTTTGGGTCGATATGTGAAGACAAATGAGCACCTCAGGAGGTACGCTCAAAGGCTGAATTTTCGAAGCCTTTTTCTTGAAGGTTGATTGTTTCGAAGCCCTTTCATTGTTTGGATCTGATATGATCAAAGCTGTTTTGCTTATGTCGAGGGTAGCCTGCTTAACCGGTTCTTTTCAAAGTATTTTCGAAGTATTTGAAGGCCTGTAGTTTTATGGCGGCAGTCGGACGTCTCCGAGCCGTGCTAATTTGGCCGGAGCCTTTTATATGACCATAGTCTTTATGTTCGGCCGTATCCTTTTAGTCCCCGAGTGAGGTAGTCTCAGCGTCTATATCGAGGGTATGCCTTTTTAGGGGTCTTAAGTGTTTGAATATATAGCCTTGACTTTAATATCGGGATTATGCCTTTTTAAGGTCTTACAAATTTGGGCATGACTTGTTGAGGTCTTACAGATTTGGTGTTGCCTCGTTGAGGGCTTATGAAATTGATGTTGCCTCATCGAGGGCTTATGAGCTCGATCTTTCCCCATTGAGGGCTTATAGGTTCAACGTTGCCTCATGGAGGGCTTACGAGCTCGAGGTTGCCTCGTTGAGGGCTTACATGTTCAATGGTTTCTCATGGAGGGCTTATCAGCTCAAGGTTGGTGGCTCGATGAGCTGGTTGTAGATGATAGTCCCCGAGTGTTCGGGAGTTTTTGGCCCTGGAGCCGTTTCTTGTGAAAATAGAAAATTTCTTTGAATCGCAAAAGTGTTTCGATGATAAAATATACTCCTTCGATTACTTGGTACAAGCATACATATTTTCACCATCGAGGGTTCGATTATTCTACGCGGACACGATTCATTCGACCGTTTGGTCCGATATATCATTCTTTTGTTGAGACCCTCTGTGGCATATTTCAATTTTCGAGGAGGTGATTTCCCCGGGGGATGCCCCCAGTATTTTAGGTTGATTGAAAAGAAGCCTTGAATACTCGATGAGTTCTCTTTAGGTAGCATATGGAAGTTTCCTCGTTAAAAAACTCGTCGGTAAAACCCATTTGGGATAAAATCCAATCTAAGGGAAAAAGAGCGCACGCGTGCTTTAAAATCTAAGGTCTTCTAGCTGGAGGGTGCTTCAATTCCTCTCAATCGAACACCTGCACATGAGTTAGTAGAAAACGTAAATAAGAAAGGGAGGGGGTTGTACCTTAACTGTGGTAGCGTTCGAGCCTCGATATGTTTCAATTGCTCGTTCCGAGGACATGGGACGGTCTTTTATTCATTCATTCGGGTGCTGCCGAGAACGTAGTTTGTGATTGCTACTTGGATATTTGATTGTCCTTTGGCTCCTTCAATGCATAAGGCATCAATGTCGGTGCCACATCGTGCACCGCAAACATCTCTCTTGCTGCATGTTGCTCCTCGTATACTGCTTTTATTCCGTCCTCCGTTGGAAATTTCATCATTTGATGAAGGGTTGACGACACTGATTTCATACAGTGTATCCATGGCTTGCCGAGTAAGGCATTGTACCTCATGTCACCTTCGATGACATAAAACTTGGTATCTCGGGTTGTACCAGCTACGTCGACCGGGAGGGTGATCTCCCCTTTTGTTTTCTCGCTCGCCATGTTGAATCCATTGAGGACTCAAGAGGCGGGCACAATCTCGTCGAGCAACCCGATTTTTTCTACCACCCTCGACCTGATTATGTAGGCCGAGCTACCTGGATCCACGGGCACACATTTAATTTGAAATTTATTCAAAAGAAAAGAAATTACCAATGCGTCGTTATGAGGTTGAGACAGGGTGTCGACGTCCTCTTCGCTGAATGTGAGAGCGTCCTCGGGTATGTAACTCCGAGTTCGCTTTTTCCAGGTGATGGATATTTTCATTCACTTGGCGATGGTCCCTGCGGAGTGTCGATCCCTCAAATGATCATGTGGATGACGTGCTGTGGTTATTCTATTTTTTTTTTCTTGTTCGCTTCTCTTTCCCGAAATTAATTTTTAGCTCGGTCGCTGAGGAACTCTCAAAGTTGCCCTTTTATGATCAGTCAGGCTGCCTCTTCTCGGAGCTACCTGCAATCCTCGGTCCTATGACTGTGAGTGTCGTGATATTAGCACACCAAGTTACGGTTCCTTTGTGAAGGATCTGACAGTATGGGTTTTGGCCATCTGGTATCTTTGGTTGTACCTATGGCTGATACGATGTCTGAAACATCAATGTTGAAGTTGTACTCTGATAACCGAGGTGCCTCCACCGGCTGTGTGTGCCTGTAGAAACAGGCTTTGTTCACGAGTCCTCGGGAATTCTGACCTCGATCCATATTTCGATCATTACGGGTATATTGGACCTCGGGGCATTTCTTCGATCTTCGATGTACAGTTGGTACCTTTCCTTGCTTGGCCTCGATTATCTCTCTAGAAAGCTTGATTCCTTCGCTAAGAGCTTGCTAGGGTATACAGAGCCCGAGGGGCTCCCATTTGGTCTTCATCGACCCTGATCTTTGACTAATACCTGTTGTGCACATCCGTGCAAGTTATGGCGGCATATTCAACCAAGTTATGCTTTAGCTGCTTTGAAGCTATCGAACTTTGTTCGTTCAAGCCTTGAGTGAAGGCCTGCACTACCCATTCATCATAGACTGGTGGTAGCTCCATTCGTTCCATTTGAAAGCGAGACACGAATTCCATTAGCATCTCGTTTTCACTATGTTTGATTTTGAAGATGTCGGACTTCATTGTGGCGACCTTGATGGCACCGACATGTGCCTTTGTAAAAAAGTCTGCCAGCATGGCAAATGAATCTTCTTAATTCGGGGGTAGGTTGTGGTACAACATCATAGCCCCCTTTTATAGTGTTTCTCCAAATTTTTTCAACAGGATGGATTCAATCTCATCATCCTTTAAGTTGTTCCCTTTCACAGCACAAGTATAGGCAGTAATATGTTCATTGGGGTCCGAGGTCCCGTTATATTTCGGGAGATTGGGAATTTTGAACTTCTTATGAATGGGCTTCAGAGCCGCGCTTGATGGGAATGGCTTTTGCACGAACTTCTTTGAATGTACACCCTTCAGAATCGGGGGTGCGCCCGGGATCTTATCGACCCTCGAGTAATAGGTCTCCACCTTTTTGTCGTTAGCATCCATCTTCTTTCACCTGATTTAATTCTCCTTGTGAGGTCTTCGAGCATCTTCATAATAGAAGGGTTGGCTGCTAATCCGTTGTTGCTCGACCTTTCCAGTGCTTGCTCGACTCGAGGATCCGTTTCCGGCAGTGATGTGCTAGGGGTTTTTTATGGATTTTTACCTGAGCAATAGACACTTGTTGTGCCTGTAACATTTCAAAAATGACATGAAGGCTAAGTTCTCTTTCCTCCCGAGCTGGAGTTTTCTGTGCTTCATGTTGGTTTTCCGACTTACACTTCCGTAGGTATAAGAACTTATATCGACATGTTCGGCGTTGCGTGAGCCCAATTCCATGGAGATTGGAGCTCGTGCCACCCCAGGGTTTTGCAGTGGTGCACCGGCGCCTGAAACAACTACATTGTTCTCTCTATGATCTTCAGGACCGTTGTTTTCGTGTGCATTCACTGAGTTAGACATTTATTGACCTGAAATCAAAGATTCTTGGACAAGAAAAAGTGTGAACAATAACTTGTGTTTTTAGAAAACCAGCACTAAAACAATCACTATTATTTTTAGCCCCACGATGGGCACAAAACTGTATACCTTGAAAATGGTAATGACAATTATATTTGATTTTGTGGTTCTAAAAATATGTGATTTATTTTTATACTAGTTGTTAGGAAATAAATGCTAAGTGTGAGCTAGGAGAATAAGGTAAGAGTAAAGAAAAATAGTAATATGCAAACCAAGTTGTTACAAAATAGGGTCTTGAGCTGGCCGAAGCAGGGCCTCGAGGTCGAACTATAATGCCTAACAGAGGACGATCGATGGACTATAATGCCTAACATAGGACGATCGATGGACTATAATGCCTAACATAGGACGATCGATGGAGGAATAGAAGTATGGGGGCATCGAGGATAACCCTTTATGATCAATAATGAGCAATAAATGTGGAACAATTAATGAACACGATAAATGAAAGGCAATGAATTCGTAGGACAAATGTTGAGCATGTTTAGAAGATAAAGAATGTTTTTGTTGTATTCAATATTCATGTGTCCCAAAAAATGACAGGGATCCCCTTTATATAGGAGGGGGAATCCCAACATAGTACATGTCTAATTATTACAAAGAAATACAGCTGGTACAGTTATTTAATGGCATGGTACGGACTTGTACCACTCTTGCAGACTTCGTCAGCTCTAGCCACGTGCCCTTGGGAATTTACCGCCTTTCCACGATGGACACTGATTTATACTGCATCGGGGTCGAGAACAATGAGCCTTCTATGCGCTTCCTCGAGGGATACACCTCGGGATCGAATAATAAAATCTGCTTCGGGCTCCTCGAGGGCCCCAAAATCAGACTCCTTGATTTTTGCCGTACACACATGCTCTTCTTGGCTACTATCCACAATGTCAGCGTTACAAGGTCAAACTAGTTGACTCATTTGAGCATCCAAGTTGCGCAAAGTTTCCTTTTGCCTTTGTATCTGTAGTGGTTTCTCATGATATTTTTCCACAAGGCACTTTAGCATATCATTGATCTCCTTTAGGTCAGCATCCTCAGGTTCTTTGTTCCTAGTAACGTCACAAATAAAGGCAAAACCAACATAATAAGGGGTGGGGGACGATAAGAAATACAAGCACAGCCACAAGAGTGAACATCTTGATGTCACGACCCAGAATTCCCACCTTCGGGATCGTGATGGCGTCTAACATTAACTTTCTAGGCAAGCCAACGTAAGCTATATTATTAACCATTTTAACACTTTTCAATATAAATTACAATAATACAACAGAATAGTCTGAAATACGGCAAATAACTGATAAGTGGAGAAATCAAAATAAAATCGTGGAACTGGTGTCACGAATACACGAGCATCTAGAATACAACAAATAATGGTATGAAATGAACATAAATGTCAGAATCAAAGTAAACAGCTAAAATGAAGTAGAAATGGGACTTCAGGGTTGTGGATGACGTGCACCTATACCACAAGTCTCCACTGATAGCATTGCATCTGAGCAAATCTACCGGTCACCTGTAGGACTCACTCTAAAATCTGCACAAGAAGTGCTGAGTGTAGTATGAGTACAACCGACCCCATGTACTCTGTAAGTACTGAGACTAACCTTGACGAAGTAGTGACGAGGCTAAGGTGGGCCACTTACAATAACATGTAAGCAGTATCATAATAATAACAAGGAAGGAAAACAGGAAATTAAGTTATGAAAGAGAACACAATCCTCACAGTCGGAGAACCTAGAATAAGTGATCTCATAATTTCATGTAAAAATGCTGGAAACCAACACAATAACAACATCTAAAATAACATATACATATGTTGTGGCGCACAACCCGATTCCACCGTACACACTCAATCCATCCTCATTTCACAATATCATCATTTATAAATATCAAGAATCATATATAAAATTTGTTGCGGCTCGCAATCCAATCCCACCATATCATCATAACCAATGTCATAATCCTCCCTTATTTGACCATGTCATAATTTTTCAATATCAAGTATTTCGTACATAAATGTTGTAACGCGCAACCCGATTCCACCATATCATTATAATTAATATCAAAATCCTCCCTTATTCCACCATATCACAACCGTTGCGGCGTGCAACCTGATCCATAAACAATTTCAATAAGTTTAAACAATCCAATAGCACAATTTACAAGAATCTCTACGATTAAGGAATATGAAAGAAAAGCTATAAAGGAACCATGTATTAATCAAAGGAATGCTACAAATACAATAGCAACAATACAAGTCAAGTATGTGAAAATTAAGGAGTACAAGTAAGACAATTAAGGCAAGTAGAAATCATTCACACAGTCATGGAAGGGACAAACATTTCAATACAAGAATAATTAATGACAAGTGACAAACTATGGCATGGGAAAGAAATTAATTTAACGCCGTATATATACTCGTCACCTCGCAAATACGCCATTTCACAGGTAATTCACGTAATAAATAGTTCAAGGGTTCCTAATTCTCTCAAATCAAGGTAAAACCCAAACCTCGCTCCGCAATCAAATCAAAGCTAAATCGGATCCTTTACACTAAAATTCGTCTGCAAACCAATAAAATCTAACAAAAATCGACTTAATATCATCAAACAGTGCTAGGAAACCAATTACAATAGATAAAGAAAAGATTTTTACACTTTCTCCAAAAGCTCAACAAAAGTCAACTCCGACATCGCTTGGTCAAAACCCAAGATTCGGGCCAAAACCCAATTATCCATTCACCTCCAAGCTCGATTATGTGATTAGCTTCAAAATCCGAACTCAATTTGAGGTCTACATCTCAATTTTATAAAAATACCCAATTCTACCTGAATCACTAATTTCAACCATGAAAGAGTATAGAATTAAGGTTGGAAATCAATGGGTGTTGATAGAAATAGAAGAAAACGAGTTAAAATATTCTAACCTACAAATGGGGGATGAAATTATTCTTTAAAATCGCCTCTAGGACGAGCTCTAATGTGAAGATGATGAAAAATAAAGAAAATCCCGTCTTTGGGATATTTTAAATCATTGGCATCAGGTCTTCATCGTGTTCGTGAAGGACCTGTCGTGATCATGTAGCACTGCGGCCCAAGTGACCTTCACATTAGCATGATGCTCTTCACGTTCGCGATGTCTCTTCCCCCCCTGGCCATCACGTTCGTGACCCTCTGATCGCGTTCACGTAGAACACCCAGCTGCTCCCCTCCCAGTCCGTATCCTCATCGAATTCGCGAGTGAAGAACCGCGTTCGTGAAGGGTTACCCCTCCAATGCTTAATGTTCGCGAGCCCTTCTCCAAGTTCATGAATAAGAGACCCTCCCCAGTCCCCAGTTAGAACTTATACACCATATATCAGCAGCACTAAAAAACAAGCAATCCTTCAAGTCTGAAATGGTCCGTAGCCTATCCAAAACTCACCCGAGCCCCTCTGTCTCCACATCAAACATGAACATAAGTGTAATAACATCAAACAAACTCGCTCGCGCGATCAAGTCACTAAAATAACACCTAGAACCACGAATCAGACATCAAAATGTATTAAATTTTCAATGAAATTTAAGAACTTTCAAATTTAAAATTGGACGTCCGAATCACGTCAAATCAACTCCGTGTTGCACCAAATTTTGGAGACAAGTCACACATACCGAAATGAGCCTATTCCAAGTTTCGGAACCAAAATTCGAACCCGGTAGCAACAAAATCAACCTACGGTCAAACATAGGAATCCCTTAAACCTTCAAATTACTAGTTTCCAAATTCAAGTACGGGCTTACGCCCAAGTCCCAAATCACAGTACGAACCCACAGGGTCTTTCAATACACTAATCCAGGTTCGTTTACATAAAATATTGATCGTAGTCAACTAAAATCATTTTGAAGGCTAAATTTCACATTTTCTTGTATTTTTCACATAAAATTATTTGAAAAAAGACACGGACTACGCATGCAAATCGTGGAACGCTAAGCGAAGCTATTCGATGTCCTAGAACACAGAAATGAAGGCTAGAATTTAAAATGACATATCGGGTCATCACATCCTCCACCTCTAAAATTAATGGTCATCCTCGAACAGACATAGAAAGGATCCTGGACTGTTGAAAAGGTATGGATATCTACTCCGCATGTCCGACTCAGACTCCTATGTGGCTGCCTCGATCGGGTGACCTCTCTATTGCACTCGAACTGAAGGATAACTCTTAGACCTCAACTTCTGGACTTGGCAGTCTAGAATGACCAACAGCTCCTCCTCATAAGTCAAATCCTTGCCCAATTGGATTAAGCTCAAATCTATCACATGAGACGGATAACCGTCATACTTTCGGAGTATGGACACATGGAACATCGGATGGACAATTGATAGACTAGGTGGAAATTCAAGTCCGTAGGCCACCTCACCCACTCTCTGAAGAATATCAAAAGGTCTGATATACATAGGGCTCAACATGCCCTTCTTTCTGAACCTCTTCACACCCTTCATGGGTGAAACTCATAGAAAAACCCCCAATAATGAAACATCACGAACTCTATGATTGACATAACTCTTCTGTCTAACGAGAGTTGTGCAAAGGCGATTCTCAATCATCTTGACCTTCTCCAAGGCTTCCTGAACCAAATCGGTACCCAACAATCAAGCATCTCCCGGCTGAAACAAACCAACTAGCAAACGGTATCGCCTCCTGTATAACGCCTTATAGGGAACCATCTAAATGCTTGATTGGTAGATATTGTTGTAGGCAAACTCCACAAGTGGAAAAACTGATCCCAAGAAGCCTTGAAATCCATAACACAAGAGCAAAGCATATCCTCCAATATCCGAATGGTGCGCCCTGACTGTCCGTTCGTCTAGGGTGAAATGCTATACTCAACTCAACCGATGTGCCTAACTCGCATTGTAAATCCTTCAGAAGTGCGAGGTGAACTGCGTACCTCGATCAAAAATGATGGACACAGGCACACAATGAAGGCGGATGATTTCATTGATATAGATCTCAGCTAACCACTCTAAAGAATAGCTAACTGAAATTTGAATAAAATGAGCCGACTTTGTCAACCTGTCCACAACAAACCATATTGCGTCAAACTTCTTCGGACTTTGTGGGATCCCAACAATGAAATCCATGGTAATATGCTCCCACTTCCACTCAGGAATCTCAAGCCTGGGAAGCAAACTACCAGGCCTCTAATGCTCGTACTTTACTTGCTGACAATTCAAACATCGAGCTACATATGCAGCTATATCCTTCTTTATACTTCTCCAAAAATATGGTGCCGCAAATAATTATACATCTTGGCGGCACCCAGATGAATGGAATACCAGGAACCTTGGGTCTTCTCAAGAATCAACTCACAAAGCCTATTCACATTGGGCACACAAATACGACCCTACATCCGCAACAGCCCATCATCTCCAATCGTGACATTCTTGGAACCATCGTGTCATATCGTGTCCTTAATGACGACAAGCAAATGGGGGTCGTCATACAGACGCTCTGTGATGTGCTCATACAAACAAGACTGAAAGACCGTGCAAGCTAGAACACGATTGTGCTCTGAAACATCCAACCTCACAAATGGATTGGCAAAATCCTAAACATCTTATGGTCGAGGTCTCTCACCAACTGGAATATACGCAAGGCAACCCATACTCACCACCTTTCTACTCAAGGCATAGGCCACCACATTGGCCTTCTCGGGATGATACAAAATGGTGATATCATATTCTTTTAACATCTCCAACCACCTCCTCTGCCTCAATTGAGATCCTTTTTCTTGAACAAATACGTAAACCCCGATGATCCGCGAACACCTTACACGACACACCGTAGAGGTAACGCCTCACAATCTTCATCACATGAACAATGGTTGACAACTCTAGGTCGTGAACAGGGTAATTCTTCTCATGAACCTATAATTGCCGTGTCTTATATGCAATCACCTTGCCATCCTGCATCAATACTACACCGAGCCCAATACGATCTTGAACTTGTGGGAAACACTAACACTAGTGTCATAGTCAAAGCAGTCTTGAGCTTCTGAAATCTCAACTCACACTCCTCGGACCAACTGAACGGAGCACCCTTCTGTGTCAATCTAGTCAGTAGGGGTGCTATGGATGAAAACCCCTCCACAAACCAGCGATAATAACCCACCAAACCCATGAAACTCTGAATCTTAGTACCTGAAGTGGGCCTGGGAAAGTTTTGAACTGCCTCAATCTTCTTAGAGTCCAGTTTTATGCCCTTAGCCGATACAAGATGCCCCAAAATGTGACTGAGTCTAACCAAAACTCACACTTTAAAAACTTGGCATAAGCTGACTACCTCTTTGAGTCTGAAGTATAATCCAAAGATGTTGCTCATGCTCTTCTCGACTATGGGAGTATATAAAGATATCATCAATGAATACGATCAAAAAAGAATCCATATAAGGCATGAATACCCGGTTCATCAAATCCCTAAAAATTGTTGGTTCTCATTTGTTAACCTAAAGGACATCACTAGGAACTCATAATTCCCATACCGAGTCCGAAAATCCCTTTTAGGGACATCCGATGCCCTAATCTTCAACTGATGGTAGTCAAACCTCAAATCAATCTTTGAAACACTTCGACACCTAGAAGATGATCAAATAAGTCATCAATCCTTGTTCAGCTACCGCTAGTCTAAACATATCCTCATCGAGCCATCCTTCTTCTTCACAAACAACATAGGCGCACCCCAAGGTGAGACACTAGGTGTATTGAATCCCTTATCAAGCAAATCTTGCAACTGCTCCTTCAATTCCTTCAACTCTGGCGGGACATACAGTATGGTGTAATAGAAATGGACTGAGTGCCCGGATCCAAATCAATACAAAATTCGATATCTCTATTAGGTGGCATCCCCGACAGATCTACAGGAAACACCTCTGGAAACTCAAGCACAACATGGTCTGAATCCATGGAAGGAACCTCCACACTCAAATCACAAACATAAGCCAAATATGTTAGGCATCCATTCCCGACCATACTGGTAGAATAGCCAGGGTCCCTATCCACTCTAATCGAGGCAACCCCGGTATGGCTAAGGTCACCTTTTTGGTGTGACAAACCAATATAGCATGATAAGGTGATAGCCAGTCCCTGTCCAAAATAACATTAAAGTCTACTATATCAAGAAGTAGGAGATCTATACAAGCCTCAAAACTCCCAATAGTAATCACACACGATCAATACACACGATCTACAAAGATAAAATGTCCCACAAGTGTGGAAACATACATAGGAGCACTCAATGAATTGCGAGGCACTACTAGATATGAATCAAAATAGGATGACACGTAGGAATAAATAGAGCCCAGATCAAATATAACTAAAGCATCTCTATGGAAAACAGGAACAAAATAGGGATGGCCCCACCTCCATGACCTTCGTGTCTCGGACGGCCTCTAACTGGCAGACCTCTGCCTCTAACGCCCTGACCTCCACCTCTAATGGCCTAACCTCCACCTCTAGCATCCAGACCCCTGCACTTAGCTGGCTGAGAAGGATGTGAAGAAACTGGTTCCGGAACCATGGCATGAGAACTGTATTGTGGCATGCTACTCAATAATCTCCAGCAAAACATCCCGATGTGACTAATATCCCCACACTCAAAACACATATCTTGTTGTTTTGGTTGCTAAAGCTGAACTTGACCCAAACGGGCAGAATAACAACGATGGTAGATCTAGATCAGAGGTGTACAGAAGCTGATGGTGCACTATTGGTTGGCTTCCCTGAATGAGATATATAAGGACATGGAAAAGTCCGTGTTGAGGAGCTCGGAGGGCTTGCTACTAGAGCTTTCCGAAATCGGGAAGAAGTTTCGATAGAGGCTGATGTTACCAGTGGATTCCACTCAATCCCGTCGTTTTCTCCAGGGGAGATACGAGATGCCCAATTTAGGGGTGTTACCGGTTTGGATACCTCTCATGGAGAGGATGATGCATTTAGAGACTATTTCGAGGGGGTAGTGAGGAGACCGATGTCTATGCCCCCGTTACCCTCGAGGAAGCCAAGAAGCTCCCACAGTAGGTGACATTCGAGAAGTAATATGTTATTCTTTGATTTTCTATTCTTGTTTTCTGATTTTCCTTCTCTGTGCTGTAGGTCAAGAAGCTGTATAACCAAGCCTTCTCCAAGATGCAAGATGAGTTGACTCATCGTGGAGAGTAACTTGAGAAGCTTATGTCAAAGTCAGTCGAGCTGGAGGCTTTATGTGCTCGAAAGGAGGAGGAACTGACCAACCCCCAGGCAAGCTCGGAGAGAGCGCCTCGGGAGAGGGCCGACTTCACCGAGCAGGTATTCTGGTACCCGCACTTTTATTTTTAGTCTCAATACTTGGTGCTGATTGACTTATTTTCGGTTTTCAGATTAGGTAGAAGGACGCCCTGGTGGAGCGGCTTCGAGAGCAAGTTCCGGCAAAGGATGCCAAAATCCTAGAGCTGGCTCGGCTGAATGATGCCGCGACTTAGAAGAGGGAGGCTCTTTGGGGGAAGCTATCCTTGATTCAAGACTTTCTTTGAGGTGCTCAGGAGGAGGTTGCTGCACTATCTGCGACCAAGTCTGAGGCCAATGAATATGTCTGCTCATACAAGAGAGATGTTGCTTCTATGTATGGGACCCTCACTGGTATCAGAGCAGTTCTGTCTTAGGGTGTCTGTAAGCCATGTCTAGTAGGGTCTTGTTTATGTGTGTGTTGTGCACCCTACTTATAAGAAGGAGGCTACAGGGAATTTTGGATTGTCACTCCTTCTTCTTACTCTAGATTGTGTTGTAGAGATGAGTTGTAAGAATTCAAACTCCTAAATTCTACGTTATTTGTAATACAAAAATACCTACATCCACAAAGGCAATGGATAAGAGATTGAATGTGGTTGGGGAAGACTAAAGTCAGAGGAACTCAAATTTGCATCATGATTATGATGAGTAAATGTGAGGTCTTCACCAGATCATCTGTCTACTAAGATGTGTAAGTTTCTTGATAAGGAGCTCTAAGGCAAGAATATCTATCCACCCATATGGTAAAAAGAAATAAGAGAATCATAAGGTAGATACAAGTTTCAGCAAGTAAAAGAAGCAAGATGAAGAAGGGTACGAGGTACCTAGTTAATAAAGATTATCAGTATTTAAAATCCAGGCAGAGAAATATAAGCATTATGCGTTACTTTCAACAGTAATAGAGATATATACAATTGGCCACATTCATCTCAATTATGCCCTATGAGAGCTAACCGATATAGCTTAAGAGAAGGATATCAAGATCCAGTTAGGGTTAAAGTAACCCAAAATGATGGATGGATTGTTACCATTATCTAACATTTTTGGAGGGTAGTGCAGGACAGGGTTATAGATCCCCTTGTGAGACACCCAGATGGTGCACTCTATAATAGAACAGTCAGATATGAATACTAGAATGTTCAGAATTCCAGAAGATAGGCAGTGGAGTCCTAGAAGGGTTAAATATTTACCTTAGTATGACTCATGCCCCTAATAAAAAAGAGAGAGAGAGAGAGAGAGAGTGTGTGTGTTAGGTGTCAAAAAGAACCAGTGAGATGAAGCAGGAAGAGCTAAAAGTTAAGAAATATTTTGTTGAAGTCTTCATAATAAGGTGACAGACAGAAATATTAGCAGGAGAATAAGAAAGAGTTAATGAACCATTATAAGTAAGATATAATAAATGGGTGATAATGGTAAATCAAAATATGACAGGATGACAGAGTCTATAGTCAAGTGAAGGAAAACACAAGAGGAGACAAGCCTTGAGACAATAAAATTATAAGCGCTAAAGTCATATCCTCATTTCAAGAAATCAAATACTGAGTCCATCGTGATTACCAGAAGGAAAATTTAGACCCCAGAGTAATAGAAATTAGTATGGGATAGTAAACAAAAAAATTAGAACATGAATTAGGGAGCGAAGGAATTGGTAATAGTCGACATCGTTTCAGAGATCGTGTTTCAACAATAATAGAATGAACAATAGAAGAATAACTTTCAAAGGTCATTCACGAAGACGCTTCCCTAAAGCAAGAACTATGAGCAGAGTTAAGCTTCGGTGACTAAATGTTCCAATTACATCAGGTGTCACCCTTGTGCGTAAAAATTCAATTATCCCTAGTGTAGAAGGGTTACCACAAGGCGAATAATATGTGAGTGAAGATGTGAAAAAACAATTTCCAAAGATGAAGAGGTAACTATCGAATTGTAAAGGATGAATGCGGTAAAAAGGCGAAAGGAATGAGATTGCATTTGTTCAGATCCTACGGATATAATATAACTCCAGAACATTATGCAAGCATGACGCCGGATAGAATCAATAAGGGTTTTGCACTCTTTGATATTAATAAATAAGTGGAAATGAACACTTGATACATAAGGATACCGTACGAGAGGTACGTTAATACAAAGGACATAACTCAAAAGAGGTTATGCATAATATAAATATGAGAATGGACCAATGATTATTCTGTCGATAATTCAGTAAGAGCCTAGTTCTAGTTAAACAAGAGTTCATAGATAAATCAACAGATCGTGCAAGATAAACATAGTGAACCCCAACATAGGGAATTCAGTCTCGCAGATATGATGCCATCGTGATCCTTGAGTAATATTAAGATAGGAGATTGGGTAGTTAAGGGTACCGTATAAGTGTTGCGGAAATAAAAGAAAGTGCCACTAGGGAGATAGTCAAATTTCACTTCAGAAGCAACCTTACGAGCACTAAGGCATGGATGTAAGTAACTAAGGATAATAATAGGTGATTAAGAACATCAAAAGTTCCTTTGGGTATATGATGTAATAAGCTTGCAGCTTTACAAGAGTCGGAGGGTATCCACTATGTAGTACAACGAAAGACTAGCTGAGGAAATAAGGAAGAAGGCTTCAACATAAGCATAGTGACCTAAAGAAGAAATGGTCTTATAACAACTTTTTCAGTAAAATATTGTATACACTCCATAAGTAAGTGTCACCTATCCATACATGGGAGATACAGGGAACTCCAGTATTTGTGGGAATTAAGATATGCCAAGTATCCATACAAAAAGTGGGAAAACGGCTAGGAAAAGTAATTGCTTACATTTAAAGGCAATTGGGAAGGCATGAAAGGAAATCTATGGTGCTAGCATGTTAAAAGGAAGGGTGCGCGTAGGTCGCAAGCTAAAGTATAATAGGGAAACAAGGTCTTAGCTAGAAAGCAGTAAGGATAAGAAAATGTGAGTGAGAAGGTGACGAGAATAGGTAAGTCCTAGGGATTTAACCCATCACAATAAGAGATTTGACGGTTTCCATAAAGTTATAAAAAGCTCAGTATAGCATGTGAACTCAAAGGATTTTAAAACTAGGAGAATTTAGTAGAGATGGAATGCTACCCTGGTAGTAAAGTAAGGGTGTAACCGTGATAAATGATAAGAGGATGACGTTTAGGCCTTTGATTAAGTAATGATTTTGAGAACAAGGATTTCATGAACTACACAGGATTAGAATACCACATAGGATGAATCATATTGGGATGCTATGAAATACAACTATTGGAATATAGTGTCATCCCTAAGAGGATCAGGAAAATCACTTCAGATGTTCCCCGAAGAGACGTAAGCCCTAGTGACAATGTATTACATGAGAGGATTCAAGTTATCAATGGTAGATTCTAGATCAACATTAAGGTGAATCAACAATAGATGGATGAGAGTTACAAAGTATGAGATGATATTAGACTGCCATTACTAAGATGAACAGTAATAAGAAAGCATTAAATGGCCTTATATTTATACATATAGGATAAGCAGTGAGAGAGTAACCTGGAGTTGTGTGGCAGGCCTCGATAATAATAAACCGAATTAAGAGTTATGGTACAGTATGACCTACCTAGTTTTGGCAAAGCCATAAGCATAGATAACTGAGGTCATGAAACAAGACATAGCAATAGTCGTAAGTTCAACAAAGTACCAAGCAAAGGACTTTAGTACACTTATAGATGCTAGAGGGACAGCTTGTCATAATACTACATATGTTCATAACCTCTGGAAGATAAGTACATGCACCTCCTTACCAATCCTCCAGACTCTACTAAGCTTTCACATGACTCATGAGACCTAGGCAACCTATTGCTCTAATACCAACTTGTCACAACCTGAAATTCCCGCTTTCGGGACCGTGATGGCGCCTAACATTTCACTTTCTAAGCAAGCCAAAATTAGCTACATCTACTAAACATTTTTAACAATTTCCGATTTAAATGACAATAATTCCATCGAATAGTTTGAAATACGGTAACTAACTGATAAGTGACGAAATCCAAATACAAATCCTGGAACTGGTATCACGAATACATGAGCGTCTAGAATATTATAAATATTGGTCTAAAATGAACATAAATGTCTGAATCAAAATAAACAGCTAAAATGAGGTAGAAATGGGACTTTAGGGTTGCGGAAGCCGTGCAGCTATACCTATAATCTCCACTGATAGCACTGGATCCAAGCAAATCTACTGGACGCTGCTAGGACCCACTCCGAAATCTGCACAAGAAGTGCAGATTGTAGTATGAGTACAACTGACCCCATATAATTCGTAAGTGCCAAGCCTAACCCCGATGAAGTAGTTATGAGGCTAAGGCGATCCACTTACAATGACATGTACGTAGTATAATAATAATAACAAGGAAGGAAAATAGGAAATAAAAGTAATTAATTTATGGAACAGAACTCGATCCTTGCAGTCAGAGAACCTAATAATCAATCTCATAATTTCATGTAAAAATGCTGGAAACCAACACAATAACAACCACGAAAACAACATACACATATGTTGCGGCGCGTAACCCGATCCTACCGTACAGACTCAATCCTCCCTTATTTCACCATAACATTATTTATCAATATCAAGAATCATATATAAAATACGTTGCAGCGCGCAACCCGATCCCACCATATCATGATAATCAATGTCAGAATCCTCCATTATTTCACCATGTCACAGTTTATCACTATCAAGTATTACGTACACAACTGTTGTTGCACACAACCCGATCCCACCATATCACTACAATCAATATCAAAATCCACCCTTATTCCACCATATCACAACTCGTGCAACCATATCTATAAACATTTTAAATAAATATAATCAATCCAATTGCTCAACTTACAAGAATCTCTACGATTAAGGAATATAAAAGCGAAGCAATAAAAGAAACATGTACTAATCAAAGGAATTCTACAAATAATACAATAAAAACAAGCCAAGTCAAGTACATGATAATTAAGGAGTACATGTAAGACAATTAAAGAAAGTATCAATTAATCACGGAGGCATGGAAGGGACGAACATTTCAGTATAAGAATAATTAATGACAGTTACAAAATTACGGCATGGGAAAGCAATTAAAGCATGTGACAATTAAGGCATGAGTGAGATAATTCATAAAATATGAGAAAGACATGGAAACAATTAATTTGACGGTGTATATATACTCGTCACCTATCATATATGTCAGTTCACACGTAATTCATATAAGAAATAGTTCAAGGGTTCCTTATTCCTTCAAATCAAGGTTATACCAACACTTACCCGCTCCGCAACCAAATCAAAGCTCAACTGGGGATTTTACTCTAAAACTTGCCTCCAAACCAATCGAATATAACAAAAATCTACTTAATATCATCAAACAATTCTAGGAAAATCAATTACAATAGATAAAGCAAAGATCTTTAGACTTTTCCCGAAAAGTTAACAAAAGTCAACATCGAGCCCACTTAGTCAAAACCCGAGATTCAAACAAAAACCCAATTACCCATTCACCTCCGAGCTTGATTATGTGATTAGTATTGAAATTCGGCCTCAATTTGAGGTTTAAATCTCATTTAGCAAAAATACCAAATTCTACCAAAATTCTTAATTTCTACCATGAATAAAACGAGTTAAAATATACTAACGTACGAAGTGGGGATGATATTATTCTTCAAAATCGCCTCTAGGCCGAGCTCTCATGTGAAGATGGTGAAAATGAAGAAAATCCCATCATTGGGATATTTCAAATCACTGGCGGTAGGTCATCATCACGTTCGCAAAGGACCTACCGCGATCGCGAAGCATTACAGCCCAAGTGGCCTTCGCATTCGCGATGGCTCTTCACCCTGGCCATCGCGTTCGCGACCCTTTGATCCCGCCACGTAGAACACCCAACTGCTCCCCTCCAAGACCCCTCCAATGTTCCGCATTCGCGAGCCTTTCACCGGGTTCGAATGAAAGAATCCTTCGCAGTTACCCTTTGTGATCGCGATAGTAGCTTCACGATCGTGAAAAAGAATACACCAGATATCAGCATCTGTGAAAACCAGCAATCCTTCAAGTCTGAAATGGTCTGTAGCCTATCCAAAATTTACCTGAGCCCCTCGGGCTCCAAACCAAATATCCACACAAGTATAATAACATCATACGAATTTGCTCGCGCGATACAAATACCAAAATAACCCCTAGAACCATGAATCAAACATCAAAATGTGTATAATTTTTTAGTGAAACTTAAGAACTTTAAAATTTACAACCTAACATCCGAATCACGTCAAATGAACTCCGTTTTGGACCAAATTTTGCAGACAAGTCATAAATAGTGAAATGAGCCTACTCCAAGTTCCGGACCAAAATCCGAACTTGGTAGCAACAAAGTCAACCTACGGTAAAACTTACGAATTCTCTAAACCATCAAATTACTAGTTTCCAACAATTCACATTAAATCAAGTTAGGGACTCCTGATTTCGACTCCGGGCATACGCTCAAGTCCCAAATCATGAGACGAACCCACCGGGACCATCAAAATACTGATTTGGGTATGTTTATACAAAATATTAACCATAGTCAACTCAAATTTATTTAAGGCTATATTTCACATTTTTGTTTAATTTTTCACATAAATATTTCTTTAGAACAACATACGAACTGCGCACGCAAATTGAGGAACGCTAAACAGAGCTATTCGAGGTTTCAGAACACATAAATGAAGGCTAAAATTCAAAATGATCAATTGGTCATCACACTTGACCACCACAAACATCACATACATTCCACATATAAGATTGAGTTGGTGCACATAACTCGCTCTCGGAAATATTTTGACAATTTCGCCACAAGTGGTTTCCTCCACAATAAGCACAAGGAAGATCAATAGTAGAATTATCAAAACTCTCATAATTTGAAGATGCCACGTTTCTCAAATCAACAAGTAAAACTAAAATAAAAAAAATCAAATACTAGAAAACAAAATAAAATTTCAAACTTGAAACGTAGCAATATGTACACCCACAGCTACACATTTAGTTGCCCGGCAACAACGCTAAAATTTGATCACACCCAAATATGCCTTATAAAAAGAACTAAGCGGTCGTTACAAATATAATCCGGCTTAAGGGCTCGAAGTTGAATGCCACAGAGAACTAAGGTTTTGCAACAACTATTTACTATCACTAAGAAGGCAAGTTTGAACAAATCCTTAAATTATAAAGATTGAGATTTTAATTCTAACTGATTAACTAACTAATTAAAGTAGTGAATTATCAACTAGAGATACCAAGGGTTGGACACAAGATTAAGAAGAGGTCTAGAGTTATAATTTCCCCATCAGAATTCTCTCCACTACGTTTCATATAATTTTGTCTAAGTATTCTCTACTGATCGTGAGTACTTCTGGTATCGTAATTTTCTTTCAAGTAACTACCATAATTAACTAGATGTATTCTTCTTAACTACGCTAGCTGGCACTAGTTCACCGCTCACTAAGATTGCACCAAGGTTTCGTTATTCCTAATCTCACATTTAAACCCTTCGTATTGATTCTTCGCATACGTTAGGAGTGATGTTATTCAATAAATACCTAAATGTATACCATTTTTCCAGCAATACACATTAAATATATGTACACACACACACAGACACACACACACATTTAGCGCAAACCTGAGCACCAAAATCATTCTCCCTCCAAATTCTTTCGTTTTTACTTCAATTTGCATGCAAGCTTTCCAAATCATATTCAATTGACTCCTACACATATAAATACCATTAATAATCTTGAGTCACGAATATTTGTACCAAAGTTAACAAGATAGAGGCATAATGCGATGGAAATTACATGCAAAAATATGAATTTTTAGCCTAATCACATATTCAAGCCGATGACATGTCAGCATTAGCAACTTAGTAGGGTCGGCACATATATATATATATATATATATATATATATATATATATATATATATATATATGTATATGAATCCTATTTATCTTTTTTCTCAATCTTTTGACTTTTCTATTACATTTTCCTATTTATCCTACTCTATGAATTAAAGCTTAATAGCTATTACTCCAACAGTTCATGTAAGGACAACACCTATTCATGAATTGATTCTATTGGTACTAATTAAAACGTTTCATACATTCTTGAAGTGTAACACAATCGTTTCTTTTGGGAAGTGCAACGTTTAGTTCTGATCATGAGGTGACTTAACACATCTGATACTATTAAATCTGAATCCGAGGGAAAACTGATATAACAACATGGGTTCCTGATCGGTTTTTACCAAAAATCTGGATTTGTTATATTTATGCTTTGGACAGAGAATGATTTTTATAGCAGGTTGTGGCTGGAAGAGAAAAAGTTGGAAAAAAGAACAACAAAAGGTTGGATATTATTTGTTGATTCATACCAATAAGAATCCTGATAGCTCGGTAATATCGATCCTTCTTATTTCCATTAGTTCTACAGTAGTTCTCAAATCCCTCCATTTTTCCTTATTTATCATATTCTTACTCTTAAACAAATGTAACGACCCAATCGGTCGCTTTGAGCATTTTCACTTTGCTCGGTAGTTTACAGGCATGAGTAGTTCCGTATGATATATTATGACATATGTGAATTATCGGTTTTGGTTTTCAGGTTATTCGGAATCGGTTTGGAATAATGAATTTCACTAGTGAAGCTTTAAGTTGAAAGAGTTGACTAAGTTTGATTTTTTGTGAATTTGACCCCGTAACAGAGTTTTGATAGTTCTGGTAGGATATCGGATCCGGATTGTGGTTCCGGAAATTGAAATAGCTTAGTTATGTTATTCAGGATTTCTATGCAAAATTTTGGTTCATTCCAAGTTGATTTGCTATGTTTTGGCACGAGTTATTGAAGTTGAAAAGTTCAAAGTTCATAGGTTTCAATTTGAGGTGTGATTCGTCGTTTTGATGTTGTTATGTGTGCTTTGAGGCTTCGAGTAAGTCCTTATTATGTTATGGAACTTGTTGGCATGTTCGGACGGGGTACCGAGGGGCTCAGGTGAGTTTCATACGAGGTTCGGATCATTTCATTGCATTTTGGATTTTTGCAAAGCTGCTGCTTCTGGTGTTCTGCACCTACGACTAGTATTACGCAGGTGCGATGGCCGCAGAAGCAACAAAGGCGTCGCAGAAGCGAGGTGAGTGCTGGGTGAGGAAGATCGCAGAAGCGTAAATTTGGGCGCAGATGCAGATATGCAGGCGTGAGGTGCTGGAGCACATGAACGAGGTATTTTGCAGGTGCAGATAGTGGCTCGCACCTGCGATGCCTCAGAAGAGGATATGTTGTCCGCAGGTACGAGGGTTGAGTCCTCAAATGAGTCTGTAGAAGCGGATGTTATGTCATACAAGCGACACCGCAGAAGCAGATAATGTGTTGCAGGTGCGAAAATGCTGGCAGAAGCTATAAATCGAGGGTCTTGGTCTTTTCTTCATATTTTGAGGTGTGGGACTCGGATTGAGCGATGTTTGGAGAAAATTTCACCATATGAATTAGAGTAAGTGTTCTCCACTCTGTTTTGGTTATATTTCGTGGATCTATCTTCGTTTTTAGCAGTTGGTTAATGAATTTAAAGAGAACTTTTGGGGGTTTTGGCCTAAAGTTTCATAATACGAATTATTAAGTTTTGAACATCGAATTGGAGTCGGATTTGAATGAAACTAGTATGGTTGGACTCGTAATTGAATGGGTTGTCAAATTTTGTGAGTTTTGTTGGGTTACGAGGCGTGGGCTTGGGTGTGATTTTTGGCAGGTTTTGGGATTTGATTAACGATTCGATCTTTATCATTTGGAGTTGTTTCCTTGGGCTTTATTTGATGTATTTGAGTTGCTTTTGGCTAGTTTTGAGCCGTTCAGAGGTTGCTACGCGCGTTTATGGCATCTTTTGAGCATCGCTTGGCTTGCTCAGCATTTGGTATTGGCTTGTTTGAGGTGAGTAACTCTTCTAAACTTAGTGTTGAGGGTATGAAACCCCGCAATACATGTTATGTGATTGGTATTGAGGTGACGTGCATGCTAGGTGACGGGCGTGTGGGTTTGGACCATGTGAATTGGGAGTTCATAGCATCTATGGCATTGTATAATGGTCCTACTTTATTGATATTCGGGTTTCCACTATGTGATAAAGTAGATAAGCTGTCAGTCATGCTAGATATCATGTTTACGCATTATGCCGATACTGTTTGGACCCATAGTGGTCGTTTCTTACTGTCATCTCACTGATATCATTAATATTTCGTAAATACATTCATACCATGTCTCAGTCTCAGTTATTATTTATTTAACATCATATCATTGTTGTCGGGCTAGTTTTATGACATTGTGAACCCGTGAGTGAGACTAGAGAGGTTGATGACTAAGTGAAGCCAAAAGCATGTTTGTGAGGTATTATGCCATAGCACGTGAGTTTTCCATGTGGATTCTGATATGATATTGTATCACGTGAGTTGTCTATGCGTATTCTGATTTGATATTGTAGAACGTGATTTTTCCGTGCAAACTCCGATATGATACTATAGCATGTGAGTTGTCCGTGCGAATCTCTATATGATACTATAGCATGTTAGTTGTCCATGAAGCATGTGAGTTGTATGTGCGGATTATAGTGTTTGGGGTGTACGAGCCCATCCGGAGTCTGCACACTCCTAGTGAGCACAGTCGACTATATACATGTGGATCAGGCTACACGTCGCAGCAGGTATTGTACATCGATGAGTGATTGAGTGTGCTGAACATTGAGCATAGTTAGAGAGAATGCGAGATAGTGAGATTGAGTAATCTGAGAGTGTGAGTACATTAGTTCACCATTGAGATGTATTGATGTCACGACCCAAACCAATAGGCCGTGACGGGCACCGAGTACCTTACTCAACCGAGTACCAATGTAACGTAACTTTTCGTATCATACTATCATAGGTAAATGAGACGGAAAAGCTATCATGAGATAACAAGAATAAAACATGAGGGAATACTCGACATAATATGACCCAACATGTAATACAAACGTATACATATGACATATGGGCCTATAAAGCTAAAATGATCACTCATACACTGAACATAGGCCGACAAGGCCATACAATTTTTCATCTACATGACATATGTCTCAAGCCTCTAAGAGTAGATAAATACCATAAAAGTCAGGACAGGCCCCCGCCATACTAATCAATACATGTCCAAATTATACTTACCAAATAAGCAACTCTAAAGCAAATGGATCGCACCAAGACCTTCCGCTGACCTAATAGCCTACTTGGAGGACTCTCAACCTGTCTATCGGGACATGCGGGCATGAAACGCAGCATCCCGAGGCAAAAGGGGCATTAGTACAAATAAAGTACCGAGTATGTAAGGATTGAACATCAGTAAATGATAGTCATGAGAGAAACATGGAGTAAAAGACACAGCATGTAAGTCTGAATAGCTCTGTGAATCATTTAATATTTATAATGTCATGCATATGCGTATAAATGTCATACCATGCATAAGTATATGCGTACATAACATCATCAAGCCTCTGATGGCATCCCATCATATTATCTCGGCCACTGTGGGTAAATCATCAACGTATACCAGCTGATCAAGTGGTGGTGCGTATATAACGTCGTAACCTTTTCTCATATCGCATATACATATAATATACGCGTATATAACGTCATCTGGTCATGGGTAGTATAAATGAATGAAGTGCGTAAGAAATACGTTAATAAGATTTGTCATAATGTTATAAGATCAATATGCCTTTTGGATAACTTTATCAACGACGTATTTTCTGAGACCCATGAACAGATGATAGAATAATAGGACACATGGGGAATCAAGAACATAGACACCTCTAGTATTTTTATGAATAGATTCATTTATGAAAGTTGTGCATTTGCTCGTTTCGTTTGTACGTATGGATAATGCCAAAAGGAAAGAAGTGATAGCCTTAACATACCTAAGCCGATTCTATTGACAATTCCTTTAACACACGTCAATTTCGATAAAATACGTAACGGCGAGATCGAAGCAGGGAAAACTCATATAATATTTTTGATATCATAGCACGTTATTCTTATCCGACTAATATTCACTACATTGAAAGATAGCGCTTGCAATGATGAATAACAACTGAACATGTTAATCATCGACGTTGTTGGTCTAAATTCTAAAGTAGCAAGCATGCCATAATTTAATTCCTATTCTCCAAGTTACATTACCAATAAAGAAACCAAGCAAAGGTAATTATCCAAATAACCTTTACGTGTAAACAAGGCACCTCATGTGTTATGACTCATCATGCACATTGGTGCCACTGTGGCCTAGCTTGATTCCATGTGGCATCCCACACAAAAAAAAAATTTATCCACTTAATCCAATTTAATATCATAATTATCCTCACAATTAATCAATTACCCACATATTTAAGAATTATCTCAAATTACTTAAAATAATAATCACTTTTAACGCACTTTATACACCTTACTATCATGGTCATGTGGTACCTTGTATGCCATTAGTCCATAAATACGGGGTGTTATAACTTGGACTGTATTTTATCCCAAAATGTCAAACTTCCTCGAAACTCATTTTTTTCGATGCGCTTACCCTCTCAACTTCACGCATTTACTTATCACTTGCTTGAAATAGCATAATACTTATAATCTCAAAAATCTCATTTCCGAGCTTGTGTCGACTAACTTATGATGAAACATTAACTTACGAAAATTCGGGATGTAACATCTCATTTTCGAGATTTCATCAATTTACTTATGGTGTACTTTCGCGTACAAAAACATAGGGTGTAACATCATTCCCCCCGTTGGAATATTCGTCCTCAAATGTTGATTGACGCACTTATTGGTCTCGTAACCGATTAGCTCTTTACGAATGATTTTAAGAATGTCCTTGCCATCTAGGAAAATTTTCTGTGAATAAATCCAAAGTCAAGGGCATTCCCACCTTTAGGCCTCTTTCTCACACAACGGTCTGTGGTCGAAATTCTTCAAATCTTGTAATTCTTTCTACCTTCTGTCATGTAGCCTGTACGACTTCTTCCTTGTATGTGAGCCTATGCGACTTTTCCCTCCAGCTTTTAGCCAATCTCTAGGCCTCACTTTGTGAATATATACTGAATTTTGACAAGCTGTCCCTCTAGGTGTCTATGGCTATACTACATCTAAAAGGTCATACTATACCACAACTCTTACTTCGATTTATTATTACTGAGGTTTGTTGCCAAACTCCAGGTTACTCTTGTTGCTTATCCCGTATGTATAAATCTAAGTCCTTTAATGCTTCCTCATTACTGCTCATCTTATGAATGATGGCCTAATGTCATCTCATACTTTGTAACTTTTGTCCATCCATTGTTGATTCACCTCAATGTTGATCTACAACCTACTTGAAACCTCTTACGTATGTCTAGGGGGTATTCAAATCTCATGTCGTTTTCTTCAAATCATTACTCAATCGAAGGCCCAAAAGTCATCCTTTATCTATCACAATTACACCTTTATTCTACTACCAGGGCAGCATTCCATCTCTTCTAATTGAGTTGTGGATTAGTTGTTGTTGTTGATTTAAACTAATGTTTGGTGAGATCGGGTTGCACGTTGCACCAGGAGTTATAAGGGTGGACAGGTGGGATCGGTTTGTATGGCTCAATAGGAGGAATAAGGGTGATATATTGAGGAGCAATAAGGGAGGACTGGTGAGATAGGGTTGCGCGCCGCAACATATTAAATGTTACTTATTGTTATTGTAATTGTTAAGGAGGAATAAGGGAGGATTAGTGGGATCAGGTTGCAAGCTGCAACATATATATATATATATATATATATAATTTACTGTTAATGTAATTGTAAAGGAGGAATAAGGGAGGATTGGTGGTTTCGGGATGCACGCCGCATCAATATATGTACTTATGTGTTCATTTCTGACTGTGCAAGTTATTCTGTAGTTTTACATTTCACTTAGGGATTTGTTGTCGCGACCGCAAATCCTAAACCGGCCGTGATGGTGCCTATCGTGGAACTAGGCTACCAAGTGATCACATGTTCACAATTTATTTCAAATCCCAATCAAATTCCAAGCATTTCATAAAATGTATAGAGTTTACTAAATAAAGTAGGATAATATACAGTTCCACCAACCCAAAACCCGGAGCCAACATGTCATGAGCACCTAAGGAAAATAAGCCAAAGGTATAATATTATAATACAAAACCTCCGAATAAATAGCTAGGTACAACAAGAAGGAAAAACAGAGATGTTGCGGACGCTGAACAGCTACCTCTATATCCCGCAATCCGGCTCCGTACGGAAATAAATGGCTAATGCTCGGTATCGCACCTGAATATACACACAGGGGTGAAGGGAGTAATGTGAGTACGCCAACTCAGTAGTAATGAAAATAAATCAAGTCTAAGCGGCAAGAAAACACATAAAATCAATGTTATCAAATAACAATATACACAGCCTTGTTTTCCAATAGTGTAAACATAGATATATGGAATCATCGTGCCTTAAAACCAACTTCAGAAAAGTCCTTGAAGAATGCATATTTTTAACAACTTCAAACCGAAAGATTTAGTATTAAAATGAAATGAATCATATAGAGGCCCCTCGGACAAAACATATTTCATAAGCTCAGAGTGAAAGTAGTAAAACCATAAGTAGCCCCTCGGGAAAAGTCATGTATCATAATCATCCCCTCGGGCATGCCTCACAGTCACTCATAATCAGTCGCTCAGCACCTCACAATCACTCGTCACTCGCCACTCGCCACTCGCCACTCTGTGCACTCACTAGGGGTGTGTGCAGACTCTAGAGGGGCTCCTTCAGCCCAAGCGCTAATATCTGTGAACAACTAATTTTTGACCACATCCAAATCCTACACTATTTTGCTATAAATATTAATTC